>JAUTBT010027175.1:0-19610 GCA_032361225.1 Lepetodrilus schrolli
TGACGCGATATTGATAGGATGCGATGTCTGTAGAGTGGCAATGCAGTTATCTTCCTTGGTCTTGTCAGTACCAGCCGATGCTCACAGGTTTACTTCAATATTCAATGCTATGCCCTAAACTGACAAGCCGTGATATAAGTGAAAGAATCTTGAAAGCAGCTAGTTAGTGAGTCAATGATGTAAGTCATGAGTTGTAGTCTTACAACATTAATTTCATGAAGAAAGTTAATATATGATCTCGAGTATCGAGTAGGTTAGTGTTTTTATGGAACCAGCCAGCTAATCACACCAACTGTTCAATACATGTCGAAGATTGCGCACCCTCTCCCCCACGTATGTTGCATTGTGGAATATTTCCAAGAATCCACACTTTTACACATCAATTGAGCCACAAAACCACGGAAATAAATTGTGTATTTTCTATGAATTAATGAAGATTCTGTTTGAGTTTCTTTTATGTCAGGCATTGATTGATTTAATGCTGAACCTGTTTACAGCTTGCTACTGATAAACTAAAGAGGTATATGTTGTAAATTCACAGGATCCTCAGATGTTGGACATCGTATTCTCGCTGTGTGGTGAAGAGTTATGGCGGACTGCTTATCAGCAGTCAGAGGTTCTGCTCTCCGTCAGGTTTGAAACGACAGGATATATAATCCTCCACACACCAAGTATAAAGGTAGGATTCACTACAATGAACAAAACAAAACTGGCCTGCGTTTCATGAAAGGGCCGTACCAGTAGTTAGGACATATATCAAGCTTTATCACATAACATAGAGTTTGGGAGTGCAATAAACCCATGCTATTAATATAAATATTTTCACTAGTGCAATAATACAATAGATTTTTGTAATTGTATTCACATGCAATATCAAAGTCTTTTTGGACCTCTTTTAGAGCTTCTTCTTGGGACTTAATTTGTCGAATAAAAAGTTAAGAGATTTCTTCAATAAAATATGCAAGCACATTTATCAATATTTGCACATTTACATGGAACTATATTTTATCTGTGTACTTTAACCCAGTTCCCTAGACAATTGCCTATATATAGTGTTTGTGACTGAAAATTGATATTACAATAGTTTATACAGTAATGTGATAAATAGAATCTAACATTCATGTTCATATATTACTGAATACTTGTTGGCAAAAATTATATGCTCAGCAGAGTCTCGCATAATATCAGTTTTACCAACTTTAATACATTCAGTAATACATGACCACTCATATGAGATCCTCCATGTACGTGATATCCTGCTATAGTAAAATCATGGCAGCCACTGATTTACACCTGGACTAAAGTACAGCCCTTTTAACGAAGCACAGGCCTAATTAATTAATGGCTAATTCATTCTGGATGATAATAACAGTAAGACTTGTTTACCTAATTTTTCAAGAGTTGTTTTGTGATATACCATGCTCCTACTGGTTTCTTCCTTTGACTCAGTCAGTAGAGCGTTGGACTTGCAATCCAGCAACTCGGGTTCGAATCCCACAATCAGCACGTTCCTCGGCTATGTTACCATGAATCTTTTTCATTGTTGAACAGTAAATCATGCTCCATAGTACAGTGATGTTAATATACTTTAGTCGATAATTGCTTTCCTTTCCAATGCTGGGCATAGAAGATGCAGAGTTCTAGTTCAATGTCAGTTGTTGTTTCCTGTGCAGCAACGTCAAGGTCCGAAGTTTGAAGAAGGAATGTATGTCGGAGTCATCACACAGGACAAACTCACCTCGGCCACGACAAGTTTGAGGATTGCTGAGGTGGCCAAGTCCGATTCCACAACTATTGGCCTCCTCACCCTGAAGCCAGGTCAATATAGAAAGCACTGCTTCCTCATTGGTTGTCTGGACATGAATATTGATGAAGCCAGGTCAATATAGAAAATACTGCTTTCCCATTGGCTGTCTGAACATGAATATTTGGACGAAGCCAGGTCAATATAGAAAATACTGTTTTCCCATTGGCTGTCTGGACATGAATATTGATGAAGCCAGGTCAATATAGCAAATACTGCTTTCCCATTGGCTGTCTGTACATGAATATTGGTGAAGCCAGGTCAATATAGCAAATACTGCTTCCCCATTGGCTGACTGGACATGAATATTGATAAAGTGTTACATATGCGCACATATGTGCTCAATGCATTATACTTCTGTATGAATTCACTGGATGGAAATTGATACATGTACTTTGTGTGGTTGTTACTTGAATGGTGACTCTTCTTCATTTGAGATATTCACTATCCATCTGCGTAGTCCTCTTCTGACTTTCTCTGTATCTTGTGTTTCAGTGTACACACCGATGACGACATTCATAGTGACAGTTATCACTGGAGATGAGAAAGATGCTAACAAAACACCTGGTAATGTGTACATCCAGCTGTACGGAGACCGGGGACAGACTGGTAAGATGGGATGAGGATGTTTGAGGTCGGGTAATGGGTGGGGCGAGGTGGTGGAGGTGTGAGTGTGTGGGGCGAGGTGGTGGAGGTGTGAGTGGGTGGGACACGAGGGGAAATCAGGAAGATTGCAGAGAGATAACCCAGGGATGAAGAAGAGTTTAAGGAAGTTAGATGGGGGGTGGGGTATACTGGCAGATAAATGTTTAATGGGGGATATGGGGGTTTGGGGGAGATTGAGAATGGATACTCAGGGTGGGGAGGTTGAAGAGGTATGCTAGTAGTGCTGGGGGGTGTTGGAAGGAAATACTTGCAGTTTCTCTCTAATGTTGAAGAACGATATTTACAGGGCATGCACCAATGTTATGTTGATGTGTGAGCACTATGATAGTCTGTGTTGTTTACTGGCAGACAAAATCCCCTTGAAGAAGACCTCAAAGAAGATGTTCCAGTCAGGCTGTGAGGATAAGTTCATCCTCAACACCAAGGACATTGGTATAATCTCCAGCATCAGGTAAAACTGAATCAGAGAATTCAGACAGACATATTGGCAGACAGCAGTGGAGACTTCTAATATGCAGTGCAGTCCTAATCAATTGTTAAGTACCATGCAGTGCGTGCAGCTTTACTGCAACAATAAGTGCTGAAGATGTTGCAGGCTTCTTTCACTGACATGAGTAAAATGAGAGAGATAGAAAGAGAGATATATGAGACACATACTAGCAGACAGAGGAGAGGATACATACACAGAGAAAGAGAAGACAGACGACTGCCATGTGTACATCTCTGTTACAGACTGGGTCACAGTGGTATGCGTGAGGAGGACCGCTGGTACGTATCCAAGGTGTTGGTGGACACTCCTATCCTGGGCTGTCAGACCAGCTTTGTGGTGAACACCTGGCTGTCAGCTCACCTGGGAGACAAGCAGGTGGAGAAGATCTTCTACGCAGTCAGCAGCAAGATGGAGGGTGAGGCATCTATAGCTAAAGGCATTATCTACAGAGCACATATAACTGTAGACAGCCACATGTATGTAAGAGCATGTGAATTTAGGTTACTTGGTAGAGAAAAATTATTGCTGATTGTTTTATTTTATATGTAGGAGCATCTTATATCACACCTGGCTACATTTGCATCTGGTGGGAATACTGGTTCCTCAGAACTGGATTGTATATGTTTGATCCAGGCTGCTCAGTTTTCTAATTTGATCCAGGCTTCTCAGTACTGAGTTTTCTGTTTAATCCTGGTTATTCAGTTCTGCATTTTTTGTTTTTCATTCTGGATGGTCAGTATTGGATTTTGTATGTTTGATCATGGTTGTTCAGTCCTGGGTTCTGTTTGATCCTGGCTTCTCAGTACTGGGTTTAATCCTGGTTGTTCAGTACTGGGTTCTGTTTGATCCTGGCTTCTCAGTGCTGGGTTTTATATTTGAATATGTTTGTTCATTACTGGGTTCTGTTCGATCCTGACTTCTCAGTACTGGGTTTTATGTTTGATCCTGGTTTCTCAGTATTGGGTTCTGTTTGATCCAGTCTTCTCAAGTGCTGGGTTTTCTGTTTGATTCTGGTTTCTTAGTACTGGGTGTTATTTTATATGTTTGATCCTGGATGCTCAGTACTGGGTTTTGTTTGATCCTGCCTTCTCAGTACATGTACTGGATTTTCCATTACAGATTCTCTCCAGGAGCACTTCAGTCCTCTGAGTAAGGACATTCGGCCAGTGTCCTTACAACAGTGGAAGGACATCACCCAGCAGAGCAGCAACATAGGTATATATATATAACCACACAGTAACAGTGTCACAGCAATAATTTAAAAATAATCCTCCACTTAATAGGCCTACTGCTTCATATTGGAAATGTATTATGTGTAATAATCTGGTAAAGTGATACAAAATTATTTTATATTTAAAAAATGGTATCAGTGAATTAATATTAAATATTATGTTTATTGTTCAAAAGTCAGAAGTAATTTCTTATCCAACAGATGAAGACAAACAACCAGTGTTTGCTCCACCGTGGCTATTTTATGCGGTAAGTTATCGTCTGTAGTGTTCAACAGTGTTCTGTGAATTAATTACTTACAAATGCCAGTATATTCCAATTCTATTCATATTTGAGAGTAAACGTTTAGAATAAACTTTCTGTTTCTGTACAATGTAAAATGTAGAATCATCCTGTTTTTAATCTAGCTGCATATGCCTCCTTGATTTATATTATGAGTATATATTTTTCTGTAATTTAATGTATTTCTCCATGTCACATTTGTGAATTCATGAGAATAAATTCTGTTCTGTTCTGTTCCTGTTTCTAATCTAGCTGCAGATGCAGTCTGACTACAAGTCTTTCATCCCAGGACCTCTGATTCCTAACGTCAATGATCTCATCATGCCTTGTACTAACGTCCTCACTCCTTCAGGTCAGTGTGGCGGTCACTGCCATGTGATGTAATTTTCTATGCTATATATATATATTTTTTTTAAATTTGGGATTAGAGCCACTTTCAATATTCTTTCACTTATATCACAGCTTGTCAGTTTAGGGCATGAGGAAACCTGCAACATCTGTAGTGCTGCATGTTGCAGTAAACCTGCGAGCACTGGCTGGTACTGACAGACCAAGGATGATAACTGCACTGCCACTCTACAGTCAGCGCATCCTATCAATATCATGTCAGAAAGGTAACATTCGAGAACATTGATGGGGGACTCCTGGGACAGGGTTTGAACCTGGGGCCTTTGTCTCTGAAGTCCAAATATTCTACCACTGTGCTATCACCCACCCTCTGATGGATTACAAACTGTTAATACAATATTGTATTGACTCTTTCCAAGTCATCTAATTGATCATCAAATTCTTCACCTGCTGAATTTGGTAAAGTCACTGCTCTTTAATTAAGACATATCTGGTTGTCTTCAGCATTGCGAGAGTTTATATATCCCTTTTGTCATTATTATTGATGGGGCGTGTGGTAGTGCAATGATAGAATGTTGGACCAGAGTCAAAATGCATCCTGATAGCATGCGCTGTCTGTGCCGTGGCAATGTACATGTAGTTATCATCCTTGGTCTGTCAGTACCAGCTGATGCTCGCAGGTTTACTGCAACATTCAGCACTATGGATGTTGTGGGTTTATTCCTGCTCTAAATTGACAAGCTGTGATATAAGTGAAAGAATTTTGAAAGCGGATCTGAACCACAATTCCAAATAAATGATTGGTGGCCATTTTTCTGCTTTTTATTCATCAGTTGTCTGGTGCAGAATGATGAAAATGAGAGACAAAGTTGAGAGAACTCTGTTCCAGTACTCGCATCTCGACTTCTGTGGTGAGTTTCACACTGTTCACGTGTCATTATAATAATAATAATAATAATAATAATAATGGCTAATTATAATGTGCATAATCCACCCCCAAGGCATACTGAAAGCGCCATATTATTATTCCCAGTCAATAGATCAGTGTGCACTCAATGTTCCTTCTTAACTCCCTGGGGAGTATACAACCCAAGCTGCCGTTTCCAGTGCTACAAGGTTAACATTCATATTACTACCTATGTCATCCTACTGGGTCATATGATGAAATGTAGTAAGATGCATTTATGGTAAAGTTATTCAAAAATATAATTATTCCAATGTATGTACTGAAATTAATTTGGAGAAATTCTGCTGGAATATTGAATTCTTCTGAAACTGGTATAAATAATTCCACAAGTGTGATCAATATAAGAAATGTACAATTTTGGTATCCTAGTATTCTCTACTTAGTTTATCTGACATTGTAGACTGTGTGGGTGTAGAGAATGCTGTAACAATATGTTCTACTGTCAACTACAGGAAGTAGCAATATCCTACTACCGCAGACGATGACAGAGAAGGAAGCTGATTGGCCATCACCAGCATTGTTAACTGCACCAAAAAACATGCATGGACTGTGTTATATTAGAGGTAAAACATCCAGCTAATTACAGATTTAATTGAGATTTATACGTTGATTATAATGACATGTTGATAGTTAACTGAATATTGGGAACAAGTGGTTTTTTCTTTGCACTTGTCAGGCGACATGTCAACGACTGTTACCTTGCGGGCAACATACACACTGGCCGACTATCTCCGGCCGTTCTGGACTGCCCATCTGATCGCCTCCCCTGGCTTCCCCTTTGACCTCCAGGCTGATCAGCTGACTACAGTGCCAGTGTTGTGGGCATGGCACTTTGTACTTGTGCTGAGTAAACAGGTGATGCATCATTGTACAAGGGAGGACTCTTCACCCCTTAGTCTTCACCTCTCAGTTTTCATATATCAAGCTTTACCTCAGTCATCACATATGGGTGAAAGATTCCCTCTTTGACATAAAACAATAACTCACTCATCATTTCTCAATAGTTAACTTTCAGTCTTTACCTCTCAGTTTTCACCTGTCAATCTTCACCTCTCTCTTCAACTCACAGTCTTCACCTCTTGTGCCTTAATTCACCTCTATTGTCTTCACATCTGTCCTCATCTCAGTTTTCACCTGTCAATCTTCACCTCTGTCTTCACCTCACAGTCTTCACCTCTCATGCCTTAATTCACCTCTCGTGTTCACATCTGTCCTCATCTCTCAGTTTTCACCTCTCAATCTTCACCTCTCAGTCTTCACATTTCAGTCTTCATCTTTCAGTTTTCACCTCTCAATCTTCACCTCTGTTTTCAACTCATAGTCTTCACCTCTCGTGCCTTAATTCACTTCTTGTCTTCACATCTGTCCTCATCTCAGTTTTCACCTGTCAATCTTCACCTCTGTCTTCACCTCACAGTCTTCAACTCTCTGTCCACTTCAGCCTTCACCTCTCAGTCTTCACATTTCAGTCTTCATCTTTCAGTTTTCACCTCTCAATCTTCACCTCTGTCTTTATCTCTCAATCTTCATCTCTCAATTTTAATATCAGTCTTCCCCTGTACGACATCTATTCCATATGTTTTCAGACCTGTGATATCAACCTGTTGTGTTATTGCCTTGAGGGTCATATTTAATGCCAATTGCTCGTTTACTTTCAGTTCCGTCTCCCAGATTACAAGGCCGTCTTCAACAACCCTGACACACTCCCACCACCCGACAAGGTCCATCTTTCATACAGTTACAATGTTTTATTTGAAGTATGTAGTGGAGATCAGGATAGTTAGCACAGCACTATGAACCAGAAGTCCAATTTCCATCTCAGGCTTGTTCTGCATGGTATCTTCTGTTTCACATGTAGTGAAGAATAGGAGACCAGTATTATAGATAATGGTCACCATGACAGCTGGGTTAATAGCCAAGGTGTAGGCTTAGTTAATAGCCGAGATGTAGGCTTAGTTAATAGCCGAGGTGTAGGCTTAGTTAATAGCCGAGGTGTAGGCTTAGTTAATAGCCAAGATGTAGGCTTAGTTAATAGCCGAGATGTGAAGCACAGGCTATCAACTGAACCTGGTGATGATGAGAGGCCAGGCTCCAAGTATTGTAAATCTTGGCTTCAATTCAGTTCTGTAATGCTAGTTTTGTGACAGAAACTGTTACAAATATGTGGAACTATGTGTATATTGCAAATGTGTGCAATCTGAATGGTATGTTTGCTCTAAATCGGAAGGCATGTTCATGATGGAAATCTACTGTTGAACTCTGATGACTTCCCAATCACAATTGTTATTGAGTTGTAAAGAATATTACAATCTTTTTTCATTGCTGCCAATGACTAACAAGGACTACCTCCAGCTGTAATGAGAATACAATTGTATCACAGAAATACTGTTAAAAAAATGTATAGATTTTCATTTCCGGACACTTCACTGTCCTCAGCTGACTGCGCTACTGGAGACGTACCTCCGACAGATGTGCTACTTCCTGTTCCTGGCCGCTGACCCGGACTTCTCCACCAACTACTTTAGCAGCACCAACTCCCACCTGGCAGAGGGTGCCGTCGGGGTGAGTTCATGCCAGAAACTGCACTGGTCATGTCTAACATTGTACTGTGTATTCAGACCAAACCTATGTTAGGCCCCTTTTCTTCCCAGAGCCACCACCAGTCCAGTTCGACATTGTAACCAGCATTGTACAATGTACTGGAACTAACCTGAAAGTCACTTTCACAATACTTAACCACCAGCCAGAGGAAATCTGACACCGAGATTGCAAAACTTTTTGAGTAAGATTTCATGCTCAACTCAAGGTTGTATTCACACATCTTCATATAAGATTTCAACTTGAGCATGAAATATTACTTGTTACTTGTGTTGTAGACTTGGGGCCTGGTCTAGTGCAAGTACCTACACACAAAAACACCAAGCCATGATATAAGTGAAGTATTAAGAAAAAGAGGGTCAATGCCTCAAGTCAGCTAACCAATTAACAATGCTTATAGCTTCAAATTATAGTCAGTAATTAATCAAGATTTTCAAACTATAGTAGAGAAGTCAAATTAATGCGAGCATAATGGTAGTCCAAGAATAATTTTAACTGGGAGCGAATCACGTAGTGTTATTGTGGATATACACAACCAGGTTTGTTTAGAGCCAGTTTGTATCTTAATAGTTATTTATATGAGAAATTGGTATTCTAGAATCTGTGTGTTCTGTGTTCTAGAATCTGTGTGTCCTGTGTTCTAGAATCTGTGTGTTCTGTGTTATAGGAAGTGTCTGTTCTGTGTTCTAGGATCTGCATATTTTGTATCCTAGCATATGTGTGTTCTGTTCTAGACTGTCCGCTACCCTCTGCTAGAGAACTTTGACAAGACTGGCCTGATGAAGATGACGACACTGTTCAGTGAGGAAGAGATCTACATGTGTCCATCACACTATAACTCCTGGCAGGCCAACAATGAAATCACGGAGGTTCCCCTGGATAAGATCAGTGATTACTCCCCCTACATGCTGACTCTTCACCTCCAGGGGAACACCCTCACCAGCATCCCGAAGGAACTCTTCTTACAGCTGCCAAACCTCAAGGACCTTGACCTCTCATCCAACCAGATCAGTGAGCTTCCAGAAGAAATAGGACTGTGTGTGAAGATGCTGAATTTCAGTGTGCAGAGGAACCAGTTGAGGATCCTTCCAGAAAGCATTGCCAACATGAAGGTACTGAACAGAATCGACATCAGCAACAACCAATTGACCGAGATCCCACCATGCATCACAAAACTGGAGAAGTTGGTGTGTCTGCATGCGAAGACGATGCAGCTGACCTCTCTGCCTGAGGACATTGGGAATCTGAAGATGCTGGAGATGCTGTACCTGAACGAGAACGCCATCCACGCTTTGCCAGAGAGTTTCAAGACTCTGGTCAACCTCAAGGAGCTTGCCTTGAATGGGCTCAGCTGGGTGAAGATTAAGGCTAATACCATCTTGTCCAAAAGGAACTTTGAGAACACTCTGAATGCTGCCAATCTCATGCACTGGTTGGATGCCAATGAGCAGGTATCTTTTCATGTATTTATTTTTAGCATCAGAGCAGTGTAAAGTTTTATTCTTTAAAAGACATTAAATATCTGGTACTCTTGATTTCCAAGCTGAGAATGAAAGGGGAACTAACTTGACCCTATTTATGGAATTCAACACCACTGCAGGAATCTTTAACCCATTTACAGTGAACATAGATAGATAGAGATTAATGGATATTTAATTATTGAGATATCATTCTCTATGTTTAGAACAAGACTGCGATATTCCAGTACTTTGATGAGAACACCAATGGAACCCTGGAGCCCAAGGAGATTGGCAAGCTAAATGCCACCATCTTCTACTCCTTCCCCAGGTTTGGCTACATGGGCACAGAACCTCCAGGTAAGACTATAGTCCTGCTGAGAACACCCATACTGCAGAGAACACCCACACTGCTGAGAACACCCACACTGCTGAGAACACCCACACTGCTGATAGGTGTTAAAACATAGCATTGATCATATGAGCATATGTCAAAGCGTCGGATATTTAGTGAAAAATTTCATTTGTAGAAGACCTGCCATAATGTGACAGATTATAAGGTGACCCTACATACAGTCATGATATATTGTGACAGATTAGTAGGTGATACCAGTAGCCAAAATCAGGCTCATATCTGCGTAATTTACGCAGAAAAAAAAACCTGAGAAATATGTACATATATTAAATTTGGCAGTGATGAACATGCATACATAATTATTAAATATGTGGATAGTTTATGGTCATGTATATCACTTATGTTCAAGTCGTCAGCCTCGCGCAAGAGTTGTACTAATCAAATGGGACAATGGAGTATCTCGAACATCATGAACATGCTGCTCTGCTATAATATGCACAAATTAAATGCATTGCGCTATTATTACTAATTTCATATGAGTTGGAAGCCAATGAAATGTTGCCAAGAAGCATTCATAAATTTTTAGACAAAATGTTGCCACAAAGCTTTGAAAAATCTTTAGACAAAATGTGTACGTGTCAAAAGAGAAAATCACAGCAGAAAAATAAACAAGTTGGGAAATTATTTAACTTATCATGGCTTGTTAGTTTGAAACAATGTTCAACCTGGTTCAGTTAGCTAAATGTCATGGTAATGGCCCCATTTACTATTGGACATTCGATTCTGGCCATACCTGACTGCAATCGAATGTGTGATAGTAAACGTGGCCATTACCACAATGTTTAGCTAGCTGAACTATGTTAAAACCAACCGACGCCTATCAAATTCACATAATACTCCCTAAATTTATTTCTGGCAGTACCAGAATCGGAATATTTGAAAATACTCCCTAAATCAAAATTAGGGATACCGTACTCCCACGCCGTACATTTGATCTGGAGCTCTGTGATACTACAAACTCACACATTCAGACAGATTACCAGTTTGATTTCCGTGACTTCCAGATGAGGACACGGAGAGCGGTTTCCCGGAGGAGATCCTGCATCTGGAGCGTTTGGAGTACCTCAGTCTGCAGTACCATGGAATTGTGTCAATCCCCGACGACATCGACCGACTCAAGAACCTCAAAGTGCTCAACCTCAGTCACAACCCATACCTGCTGTCCATCCCTGCACAGACCGGCAATCTGCCACTCACGCGTGAGTATATCATCCCACAATGGTCTTTCAATTTCTATTTTTCAATTTCTTGGAATTTTTGTAAATTTCTTTTTTACATTTGTAGATGCACATTTATTTATAAAGTATCTCAAGTGAAAGTAGTCCCAAATTGTTCCACTCACTAGGTTTTATATGATGTATAATGCTCCAAGCGAGTATTATTCGTACATTAATAATATGGATTTGGTGGCATATAAAGTCTGGCTGGCAACTAAGAGAGCCATGATTTAAGAAGATGTAATTAAGTATTTTGATAAATCAAAATAATTTGACAACCTAGTTTCTACTAGTTCTTTGTATTCTTTTGCTTGCAACCTCATCGTTGTCACTGTGGACATATTGGTGCCAGACCACTGACTTGTGTGGATGTCCTGTTCAGGTCTGGAGCTGGACGAATGTCCTCTGTTGAAGACGCCACCCAAGGAGATCCGTGCCAAGGGTTTCGCTACGACGTTTTCATACCTGAAGCGTCTGCTGAGTGGCTCCGTGGACTGTCAGAGAACCAAGCTGATGATGGTGGGGCTGGGTGGCGCCGGGAAGACCAGGTAACTCACAGTGACAACATATCAAGAGTGTCTTCGTAGCCGTGTGTGAAATAATATCTTGTCTCGGTCAGAATTACCAATTTTGTCAAGTTAATAGATGGTTGGATTCGCAGCCGTGATCAACCTTGTCCTGTTAAATATTGAAATGGTGACATTTACCATGGTCAGAGGTGCATGGTATTGCAATGGTAAAAGGTTGAATTTTGGAGCCAAATGTGCTGGATTCGAATCCCATCCCAGGGACCCAGCATCAACATTTGTGAAAGTTACTTTTCTGATGTGATCATGATAGAATGTGCTGTCTGTACCATGGCAATGCAGTTATCATCCTTGGTCCGTCAGTACCAGTACTCGCAGGTTTAATGCAACATTCAGCGCTATGACTGACAAGCCATGATATAAGTGAAAGAACCTTGAAAGCGTCTCTAAACCCCTATTTAAAAAACACAACAAAAAGAAAACATGGTCAGTGAGATTTCTATGTTGCATGAGAAACTGGACATGGAGAATGATCTCAATGTATGTCTGTATGTTCCAGTCTGGTGAAGGCTCTGTTGAGTGGCAACTACCAGACTAAACTCAGTGTCGGAGAAGACATCACTGATGGTGAGGACGTCCTTCTCAATCATGTTAAATCTTACTTTAAAAAAAAGTTGTTGTCCATCTAGTAGTATCTAGTAGTCAGTAATCTTTGTATATGTTTTTCCCTGAATGTTTTACTAGATTTTGTATTTTCAAATTATTACAATTCAAATTAAATTGAATTTCTTTATTAAAATTAAAGTGAAATTCTTACTTCAAAGTAAACTGAATTTCTTAATTCAAATTATACTGAATTTCCTATTTTCAACTTGTATTGAAATTCTTAATTCAAATTACATGCATATTGAATTTCCTAATTTATCTCTAGAGAGCATTTTAACTTGTAAATAGACATATACACAAATGCCATCTGTCTTTGATAGCCTAGTGCTGAAATCTGTTTGCAGTATTTGAAATAATGTATGTAATATTGTTACTCATTGCTATAAATACTATGCAGTTGTATTTCAAAGTGTCAGACATCTATCTCCAGGTATTGACATATGTCCGTGGACCGTAACAACAGACGAGGGCCAGGTGACATTTAGTGTGTGGGACTTCGCCGGTCAAACTGTGTATTACAACACTCACCAGGTACCTTCAACCTTTGTATTACTATTACTATAAGCTTCTAATATTAATTAATATATTGTCACGAACAAACTACTCATTATAGTTAAACTACTTCTTACTAATAGGGATTAGACTATTTTGAATTATAATATCTTTCTTGATATTAATCAGTAATTTCTCCAGATAACAACATATGATAAAGCAAAAATTACAATGTGACTATAACGTATAATTATTTTACTATTGGATGATCAAGGATGATGCTCAGTGTTCACACTGATGTGCAAGACCTATGTATTCGACTTTCTCTTGAAGCAACTGACCCATTAAATACATTGCAGATGGCCAACAATGATGCAAGTAATAATATAAATGATTTTGTTTTATTCATTTTGTCTTGAGCATCATTTTGAATCCATAATTTGAAAACATGAAGTAGATCCTGATCCTATATTCCTATTTGTGATGTTGACAGTTCTTCCTGTCTGACCGGGCGGTCTACATATTGCTGTGGAACATTCGTCTCGGACATGAACATGCAGGTTTGGACTTCTGGCTCAGCTCCATCTCCGTACACGCCCCTAACGCCCCCATCTTTGTGGTGGGCACGCATGTTGACCAGGTAAGGGATCACTGCAAGGATGTGCACTCTGACCCTTGTTGTTTTTGTAATAGGTTATTTTTATAAATAGTTGCATTGCAGACTGTTGGACATCATGATATTTGTATGACCTTGACATTGATGACACTTCATCTCTGAGATTGCGAAACGTTTTTGAATACAATTTCTTGCTTAACTCACAAATCCCCATATATAATTTGAGCTTGAGCATGAAATCATACTCAATAATGCTTTGTAATCTCATGTCCTGAACTCTAATATGGAATACCACAGGTGCATTTGAAGCATAATTCTGTTTTGAATGGGCCAGTAAATACAGAGAGATTTTGGAAGCAGCAGCTGTTTTGGGGTGAACAAATCTGCTCCTTGAATTTGATGACATTTCAGAATGTGGAAGCTAACACTGTAATGTTCTTCCTGTTGGAACCAAATGTTTATTTTTAGTACAGCAGTAGTGATGTGTTCAGGGTTTGTTCTGAGAAGTAATTCTGCAAAGGAAAAGGGGTAAAGACCAATTCAAGATGTATTCTGGCTTTTTTTACATTACTCATACACTGTAATTCATAGACATATTTTGTGTCAGTAATGTTGAAGTAATGATGTAATGTTTATGCCTGACCATGCTGTCCAATGGTTGTAGGTGTCAAAGGTCGAGCTGCCAGTGAAGCAGATGCAGCAGCGCTATCCTCAGATCACAGCTTTTCACTTCGTGTCTTCACATACTGGGCAGGTGAGGCCGAACCTACACCTCAATCTATGTAGAACTCTTTGTCCTATTGGTTTGCAGGTTTATCAGTTGGACATTGCCATTAATAGAAGCTCTAGTTTTAGTAGAACCACGTTGAACTCATTCCATGTACCTCTCGTGACAAGTTGACAACTTATAATAATTCATTCCTTTCCTTTTATGTTAAATCTTTATTTTTTTATTGTGGTTTTAAGTCGCTTTCAAGATTCTTTCACTTATATCACTACTTGTCAGTTTAGGGCAGGAGGAAACCAGCGCTGAATGTTGCAGTAAACCTGCGAGCACCGGCTGGTACTGACAAGACCAAGGATGATAACTGCATTGCCACTCTACAGACAACGCATCCTATCAATATCGCGTCAGAAAAGGTAACTTTCGTGAACATTGATGCCGGGACCCCTGGGTGGGATTTGAACCTGGAACCTTGGCTCCGAAGTCCAACTGTTCTACCACTACACTGCCACCCGCCCCATTCCTTTCCTAGTAGCCCAGTTAATTTTACTTAGACCGATAGCACTGAGTAATGGGAACCTTGTGTTGGATCCCAGCCCAATCAGTCTTTTGTGTTTCCCAGGGGGTGCAACAACTTCAGGAAAACCTCATTGATGTGACATTGCAGCAGTCTTATATGGGAGAGAAAATCCCAGGAGTCTGGCTGAGCTTTGAGAAACAGATTGTGAGGTAACATAATAATAAATATCATTATCATCAACATCATCATTTTCATAATAATAGTAATAGTATTATACTATATTAGTAATAATAATAAAGATAATTTCCGTAGTAATAATAAACATAATACTAATTGCATTTATATACTCAACAAAATAAATTAAGGGCTGGAAGATATTTATTTAGGAAGTTTCCACAAAATTTTGGAACTTAGCTTAAGGAACTTGGTGCCATTATTCTTCCAATGTGTCTGCAAGTTCTTGGAGAGTACCTGGAGGCCGTGGACATTTGGAAATGATTGGTCATTAAAATAATATATAGCTACATTTATATGTCCAAAATGGTGACTGGCCCTTAATTAATTTTGTTGAGCATATTTCATATGTAGCCCCGCAATACTATAAGCAATAATATTACAAGATACTGCTGTTGTTGTTATTGTGGACTATATGATTAGATAACGCTGTGTTCTCTTTGTGTCTCAGTCTGAGGAGCCGCAGTGTTATTGAGTACAAGGAGTTGGAGAAGACGGCCAATGCTTGTGGAATCTTCTCGCAATCAGAGGTCAGTATTCTCTACTTTAGAGTTGCATGACCAAGTCCTAGGAATCTTCCCTGTATTAGGTACCAGGCCCAGAGATTACGAAACCTTTTGAGTATGATTTCATGCTCAGGGTATTTATAGGGAATTGTACACAAAACTTTGAGTTGAGCATGAAATCGTACTCAAAATAGTTTCATAATCTCGGGACCTGGATGCCTCTCAGACGCTCTACCTTCTTGGGCAGGAGTGTAGGCCTGCTGGCCCTGACCAGTAGGAGTGTTTAATATCACATGGCTTAAATTATTCGACATCATTCATTATGCGATGAACTTTGTAATGTGGGTGGGGATTAGATGGATTGTACTTTACATTTGTCACTCTCTCACTCTGCCAGGTGTACCAGGCTGTGCAATTCCTGCATGAGTTGGGCTCACTCCAGTACTTCACCAATGAGTACCTCAAGGCCTATGTGGTGGTCAACCCACAGTGGATTGTGGATGTCATGGCATGCGTTGTGTCTGTCAAAGATTCTCACATAAAGGTATATGTCATCTGTTGCATGAACTTAGAAGCCAAAGACCCCAGGTTCAAATCCCACCTAGGGAGCCCACATCAATGTTCACAGAAGTTACCTTTCTGATGCGATCATGATAGGATGTGCTGTCTGTACCGTGGCAATGCAGATATCATCCTTGGAATGTCAGTACCAGCCGGTGCTCACAGGTTTACTGCAACATTCAGCATTACATGTGTTGCAGGTTTCCTCTTGCCCTAAGCTGACAAGCTCTAATATAAGTGAAAGAATCTTGAAAGTGGCTCTAAACCCAAATTCAAATAAAAAATATTATTCTTGCATGAAGACAATAATAGACCTAGGCACATTTGTTCTACATCATGGCATTGTTTGCTATTAGGATGGGCGCCTACGACACGAAGACATTGCGAAAATATGGAAGGATTACCCAGAATCCCTGCACAGCTGGATGTTGAGACTGACGGAGGAATACGATCTGACGTTTCCCCTGGCAACTGAAGCTGTCAACCTGGTGCCATGCTTACTACCTGAGAGAGAACCGGAGGTAGCATGTAATAATAATAGTAATAATAGTAATAATAATAATAATAATAGTAATAGTAATAATAATAATAATAATAATAATAATAATAATAATAGTAATAATAATAATAATATTTCTTCGCATATATCTCCAATGCAAATTTCCATGCATTTTATTCACAGAATTTACCAATCATCACTGCTCTGAATTTTGTTCTCATCGAAAGTTTTCTCATCTTTTCCATTGTACACTTACATAATGATGTATACTAATGACCTTATACC
This sequence comes from Lepetodrilus schrolli, assembly GCA_032361225.1. Classification (NCBI taxonomy): domain Eukaryota; kingdom Metazoa; phylum Mollusca; class Gastropoda; order Lepetellida; family Lepetodrilidae; genus Lepetodrilus; species Lepetodrilus schrolli. The sequence continues at coordinate 17,105 of JAUTBT010027175.1, forward strand.
AATAATAATAAATGAATTTCTACTAGCCCTTAGGATACCTTTAGCATTGAGAGAAATGGCCCAGGCTAACTGGCCAGCGTTAATTTCTATCCCTGCTGTCTGTAGTTCTTTATTCTGATTGGTTGGTTCCTCCTGCAGTACACGTGGCCAGAGCTGGACAGGAATGGCGCCATGCGGGAGACAAAGATGGTCTACAAGTTCGACTATCTGCCAGCCGGACTGTTCAACCGAGGTCAAGTCAGACTTCACCAGTTCAGTGACAGTGCCCTTATCTGGAAGAGAGGATCGTTCCTCATGAAGAACAAGCACGTCTGTCTCATACAGCAAACCAGGTAGACTATAGAGAAGAGAGATAAGAAATAAAGCTTATTGCCTTTCCAGAAATTTGGTTTATGTTCAAATTTGTTTTGTTTTTAAATATAATTCCATTACTTTTGAACAATTTGTTAATTTCTCCAATCCCATTGCATATCTTTTAGTTTCAAATTAATTTTAATATTTATGATTTCATATTTATTTTATTTTTTCTTATTTCAAATCAAGTTGGAAATTAATTTTAATATTTATGATATAACTCAATCATGACTATCTGCATGCAATATGTCGTGATGACTTTCCGTGATTTCAGACAATCCGAATTGGTAGTCCGAGCACATGGACCACGACCAGAGAACATCGTGTTTCTTGTACATGAGGTGTTTGAGACGCTTATCTCGGAGTCCTTCCAAGGTGTGACCTACGACTTCCTCCTGCCTTGCCCAGACTGCATGAAACTGGTGCGGATAACTCTTATTTCACCAGCATAGATTACCTCCCTTGGATAATTATTATTAGTCGCAATATTGTTGTATATACTAGTTTATCGTTAATAATGTAACTTAGTAATTCTTTATTCATTATTTTGATTGATTTGCAATAAATATGAAATAAAGATGAACCTTTAATAATAATTAGATCATTACTTACCATATATTAAATGGGGCAGGTGGTAGCACAATGGTAGAACATTGGACTTTGGAGCCAAAGGTTCCAGGTTCAAATCCCGCCTAGGGAGCCTGGCATCAATGTTTGCGAAGGTTCCCTTTCTGTACTGTGGCAATGCAGTTATCATCCTTGGTCTGTTAGTACCATTCGGTGCTCACAGATTTACTGCAACATTCACCGCTACAGATGTTGTGGGTTTCCTTCTAATCTAAACTAAAAGCCATGATATAAGTGAAAGAACTTTGAAAGCTGCACTAAATCCCAATTTTAAAAAAACAAAAAAACAAACAACATATCTTCTGTTTCGTATTTTTGTGCCCCCTTTTCTGGACATTGATCATACATCTTCAGATGCCATCTGCCCAACAATAAGATAGCTTGGCTGTGTGAGGAACATCGCAAGATGCTGCGGGTGACATTAATCAATCTAATTTTTATGTGTTATATATTTACAAATCAAGTATAGAAATGGTTACTGGTACTGTAATTCTCTGCCAGTTTTTATGCTAGTTAATGATTGTGTTCCTGTATTCTCAGATGTTGAAGGACCCTCACATGTTTTCTGCGTCTACTATCCGGCGAGCCAGCGAACTTCGAGCTCCTTTCCTACAGTGTCTGAAGTACTTCCATACCATCTCCATTGTGGAGCTACAAGGTGTGTACAAAACAGCCATTAACAATAGAGCAAAAGTAGATTTTAGAGTTAAATGCTAGCAGATTCATATTACTAATGCTACAGAAATACGCATTGCATGTATATGTTTTCAGGAATGATGCCCCCAGACTCTAACGTATCCTATGACATCCACCTGGTGCAGGCAGTTCAGGGTCTGAAGGAACTGTCCAAGGTTCTCATGGCTGGTCAGTTGTCCTCACTTGTGTTCTGTCCACTTTGTGGTCAACCTTATGTAGCTGTGTGTGATATTTGCTCGTACTGGTACCTTGGCTCTGTCACTAGTGTTGGACTTACACTCGGGTTCAAATCCCAGGATCAACATGGTCTTGTTACAATGGCACAGAGACCAGGCCCCAAGATTACGAAATGTTTTTGAGTACGATTTCATTCTCAATTCAAACTTTTGTTCACAAATCCCCATATAAAATTTGAGCTTGAGCATGAAATTGTACTCAAAACGTTTCATAATCTCAGGGCCAGTAGGAGAATATAATATCACTTCAGTTCAGCTATTTCCTCATCAGGACAAGTATCTGTAGACTGTAGAATGTCCTATAGTACAGTTCCCACACCACCAGTCATATACAGTGAGTTAAAGTATTAAAGCTGTTCTCTTGACCATCTCGCCTGCAGATATCTTCGTGTCATACTGCTACAAGAATGCACCTGCGGACTGGTCAGGCACGGCTATTGTCCACCCGGCCACCGTCTGCACTGATCTGGACAAAGCAGGATACAAGTGGTAGGTCGTACAAGTCAGTCCACGACACCTAATACTGTAAATCAGGAAATTAATGCGTCACTAATTTAATGCGACCTCAAGCATTTAGACACAAATGCGACAAC
>JAUTBT010027186.1:0-39094 GCA_032361225.1 Lepetodrilus schrolli
GCTGAATGTTGCAGTAAACATGCGAGCACCGGCTGGTACTGACAAGACCAAGGATGATAACTGCATTGCCACTCTACCGACAGAGCATCCTATCAATATCGCGTTGGAAAGATAACTTTCGCGAACATTGATGCCGGGCCCCTTGAACCTGAAACCTTTGGCTCCGAAGTCCAACTGTTCTACCACTGCGCTACCACCCGCCCGTATCTACAATATATTGTGTGCAAAATACGACTTAGAAAAATAATATTATTGTTATTGTTTTAACTGTATGTATGTAGGCACTGACGTCTAATAGACTGGGGGTATGTTCTTTTTAACTGAAATACCTTTGGTATGTCCAATTTTATATAACATTTGTAGACACTTTAATAAATAGTTTCTTCTTCTGTATTTAGCATTGCAGTCTTAAAATGCAAAAATCATGCCTGCAATGACCAATGGTCACTAACGAGGTTATTACAAATTATGATGTAACTATATTACCCAGACAAATGACCCCCTCCCCCGACTTTACTACCGATAATCTAGAAATAATAATAATAGTAATAATAATAATAGTAATAATAATAATATGAACTTTTATATTGAGACATATCCACGCTCTAAAGCATGATAAAGCTACATTATTACTCCGGTGTGCTCTCATTTTCTCTCTCAACTCCCTGGGTAGTATACAAACAAGAAATATGATTCTCTCATTAGTACAAGTTAGTACAAGTCATATGATTACATTTCGTACAAATCATCAACAATATGAGTAATAATGGGCCTAATTTTCGTAGGCTATCTTTGGATAGGAAATAAATATATTTCTCGATGTCTAAAAAATCTGAAAAATCGGGGAAAGATTGTTCTTTCAAAATATGCAATAACCCCGATAGTGACCATTATTCCCTATGCAAGTGTGATCTTTTCCTCTTTTAGCTGGTCCATAAGAAGTAGCCTACGTAGGGCGGCTTGTCGTGTTATCTAAACACTTAAGTACTTTAATTGTCTCTTCTTTTCTTTTTAAATTGGGGGATTAGAGCCGCTTTCAAGGTTCTTTCACTTAAATATCACGGCTTGTCAGTTTATGCCAGGAGGAAACCTGCAACATCCATAGCGCTAAATGTTGCAGTAAACCTGCTGGTACTGCCAGACCAAGGATGATAACTGCATTGCCACGGTATGATCGCATCGGAAATGCAACTTTCATTGACGCCGGGCTCCTGGGACGTGATTTGAAACCGGGGCCTTCGTCTCCGAAGTCCCTACCTTTACTAGTTTAGTGTTACTGGAAGCGATCATCAAATGTTCTGACAAATACAGCTGTCATGCCAATAAAATAGTCTCTATGACATGAATGCTAGGTTTCCATCGTGGACTATCTTCATGATGTCACATATAATGTCCATATTTGGTAGATTATGTCTATTAATACTTTCCGGAATGAACAACAAACAAAAAATACAATTTAATAGTTTGTACTACATGATAAGTTAATTATAACCACATTTTTTAATCCAGTATGTTTACGTAACATCTGTTAATTAGCTATCAAATGGTTTGAGAAAGTATAGTCCCGTGCATTGATAGCAATCCTTCGCCGGATCTTCCGGACGGTTGACCTGTCCGAATTACGGGACCTCATTCATGTCCGAGGGACTATCTGACGCTTCGGAAGTAGCCCGAGGAGGGCCGAATGTAGGTCTAGCTCTTGAACGTTTTATGCAACCTTGTACATTTACATCAGGAAGTGATATCAATAAATGTCGGAGCGTTTCCAATCGGCCAGCCACATAAGCATTCAATATTGAATGAATGAAGCGTGTTTGTTTATGAGGGACTACAACGGTGTTCTAGGTGCCCCAAGGATAGCGTGACAGTGTAAGACTATTATGTTGTCTATATTAATGTCCTGTCAGACATCATAACATACACTGTAAGAGGAAGATTAATTATGGCCTCCTTCAGTACCATCCCGGCACAAAGAGTTTACTATGCAGAATACGAGCAGATCAATCACAGTCTTAATGGTGCTCTATAGGTGATTCCTCCAGGAATGGAATACGTGCGTGGCACTCACATACAGTAGACTGGAGATACATGTTACTGTCCAGAGAGTCATGTTACTGTACAGAGAGTCATGTTACTGTCCAGAGAGTCATGTTACTGTCCAGAGAGTCATGTTACTGTCCAGATAGTCATGTTACTGTCCAGAGAGTCATGTTACTGTCCAGAGAGTCCTGTTACTGTCCAGATAGTCCTGTTACTGTTCAGAGAGTCATGTTACTGGAGAGACCTGTTACTGGCGAGACCTGTTACTGTCCAGAATGTCCTGTTACTTCCAGATAGTCATGTTACTGTTCAGATAGTCCTGTTACTGGAGAGACCTGTTACTGGCGAGACCTGTTACTGTCCAGAATGTCCTGTTACTGTCCAGAGAGTCCTGTTACTGTCCATATAGTCCTGTATACGTACAAGTTGCTTCACACTAAGTGCTATTGTCATGTATTCTCAGATAGCTGCTGACTTTTGTATGTAATAGTTCAAGTCTGCCATTGGGCCACCCTCACACCTACGCACATACATACAACCACGCACACATGCACTGCACTCTCTGACCGCTGACCCAAGTCACCGACTGACATACACTGTCTTCTATAGCCAGACCTCCATCTTCTCCTGCTACTGGAATAACACAAACATAAATTCAGGATTATGTATAAAGTATGTGAAATACTCGATAAGCATCTCTATCTGCCTGGTACGAGCTAGGTCAATGACATCTTTATTCAGACGTGTCTACTTTTATCGTGCTTACCTGCCATTTACTGCCGTATTTTAAAAGTATCTTCTTTCAACTACCTACCTATTTTGGTCACATGTATCTGCCACCGGGCGTACATATATGTGTATGCACATCACACATCCATAATTAATGTTAACACAGTCAATAATGAAATGTTTTCAAATTTCAATAAACTGCATCAAGACATTTGGCTGTACACATTATTGCTATCTGCCCTGCATTTCACACAACAGTCGTACTGCTAGTCTGGGCGTAATTAGAGACTTTACGTCAGTTCCTGCTATAATAAAAAGTAAAAACATGGCGTAAGTCCTGAATTACGCCCAGGCTACTCACTATGGACGACCCAGTCATGAAGCGTAGGGCTGTTGGATGTCTTGCCGTGGAGGGGCAGTAGTAGTAGTTTTGACAGAAATAAATGCTTTGCATATTTCCGTTAACAGCTTGTAGAAGTTGTCTGTATGGTTTCATAGGATGTTTAGTTTTACAATATTCGGAAAGTCCATGTAATCAGATATTCATTATAATTCGATTCTATGGAATATTTTTAGTTATTTAAAATCATACTCGTAGGCTAGCAAGAGTAAAGGAGAACATTCGTTTGCACCATTGTAGGCTTGGCATTGTCACCACCAACTCGCCTACGGTGAGGCGTGTCCAGAGTGCATGTGTGTGGGTGCATTCTAGGAGGGGGTTGTCACAGATAAAAGGGTATTACTCATGTATGCTTTTTCTTTGTTTTGACAGGTAGACAAAATGGTATGGCTCAACCATTAATCTGGCACCCTACAGTCGCCAATGTCGTAACCCGGAGAGGGTAAGTGACAATGAATACGTAACCCTTGTCAAAGACGTTAAAGATATTAAAAACAAACATACATGTATCTCCACAAAGTTTTTGTAATTGTATAAAGGAAATCATAAAATTTAAAAAAAACATAATAGAAAAATTCCCCCATCGACGCCCCCATCGTCTTTGACGAGGCCTGAGTGAAAGACACGAGGGTGGAACACGACAGTTATCGAAATGCTGTATTCCAATGTTGATGGTGACATCTTCACGTACACGCCATTCAAGATGGATATAGGTGTGACAGAAGAAACATTACTTAGCGTTGTAGGCCGACATAACGAACTAATCGACAGAACATTACAAGATATGGATCGTTTCATCGGTTAACAATTATTTTACACGTGAGTCATTGGCTTCGACTGGGAAAGTGACATTTGCTTAGAATATGTGGGTGGGATGTATGGAAAAGCGTTGTAGAAGCTGCAGACTGCTATGAGAAGCTGTGACAAGCCCATAATCAACTGTCCAAAGAGAATATCAGCTACCTCAGGCTATCGAGGAAAAGGCAGAAATAGGGCGCTTAGCAAAAGTTATTAACAGCATTACAGATTATCTACCAGAAGTAAACATTTACAATATTTTATTCACACTAATTTTTCTTCAAATCTTATTTCCGAGAAGGTGAAGACAACAATACAAATACACGAGCAGGGCGCATGTCGTGGAACATGTATAATACTCTTAATACAGAAAGGAGTTTAGTTACAAAGCATACCAATGCTATGTTCCTGTAATGAGAAGACCACTCAATGCTTATCTGATAGAGCAGATACGAGACAGAAAGAGCAAACTCATATACTAGTAACTGTTGAAAATTACCCAAACTATAAACAGTACAAGGGAAATTCGAGTACATTCCTCAACGGTTTAAAGCTTTAGCATAGATTTTAGTCTACAAATTCCAACTCAATGGCAGACAAGCACAGTCCGTCAGTTCGTCAATGAAGGACAATGGCAACCAGTTCGTTCGTCAATGAATGCGCAATACCCCTTCTTGTAATTTGTTCATTGTTTAAGAAAAGTTGTTCTTTGTTCAAGAATTTTCTAATTTCACAAATGCAGACCTGTAGACATATTTATCAAGCAAAAAAACAGTTTGGGCTATATCCAAAGTAACCTTTAAAAGAACAGATTCCTCTTTGCATGTACCTGTTTATAATTGTATCAGACCTTCGTTTGCCAGGTGGAATACTCTCCAATCCTGTTCTGTTTCACAGATTAACAATAGTATTTTGTATCACATTTATTTAATCATAGTTATATCTGCTAGGGGAAAAATGACTATTTTGAACCTAATTACCTGTCATTGAGGGTTTACGTAGATTTATAGATCTTTCCAGGATTCTCATCCTAGTGTTCAATGCGCTAAATTGACTGGTACCAACATATTTAGCTGATTTAGGGATTTCATTATAAAGCGGGTTATTTTTAATGTATTCCTACAATGTGACATTGCAAATAAAATAGTTCTGTCTTCTATCAGATACTGTCTACATCAAGAGTACTTACCATCAAGTAGACTTACCGTCAAGTACACTTACCACCAAGTACACTTACCATCTTGATGTTGGTCAACATTGTTCTCAGCAATCGTGACCTAGTCCGATGTACACGTTTCTATTCTAAGCTGTCCCATGTTAACAGCAATACAATAATAGCTGTAAACTAACGGTCTTAGATGCTTTTTTTTTGTGCCATCATATCAGTACACGATGTAAACACATTACAAGCTTCATGACGTCAATATTAATAACATCTGTCACGTGGTAAGGAGAATGAGGATCACGTTTTGAATATGGTGTACAGTTTATGTATTATCTACACAAAGTTTATCTACACAGCTATTCTAATTTGGTGTACAGTTTACGTATTCTATACACAATGCTTATCTACACAGCTATTATAATTTGGTGTACAGTTTATGTATTCTATACACAATGCGTATCTACACAGCTATTCTAATTTGGTGTACAGTTTATGTATTCTATACACAATGCTTATCTACACAGCTATTATAGTTTGGTGTACAGTTTCTGTATTCTCTACACAATACTTATCTACACAGCTATTATAATTTACATTCAAATAATAACATGCCTTCACCACAGTCACAAATTGTTGTAATTTACAACGTTGAAGACAGGAATGATGACTTGAATGGGTATGTTGTCAACGTAGTCAAATGGTTTATCATTAAGTTATTCATTTCAACCATTCCAATCTGCAGCATACCACTTCCTAGCACGATTGAATAACCTACCTTATAATTTTATTTTGTTTTCCATATTGTTTTCTATATTTTTAGCAAGGATGTTGACCCTATTTTGTGATACTAATATTAACTAGAATGCTGTGTCATGGTACACTGTGCACAGGCAGCCATATCAATGGTCCTGGTACTTCTGACACCCACAATATGTAGGACTTATTGTACTATAAGTGTGATTGATTTGGCATGGTACTGAACGACATAAACTTCTGCTGTAATGATTGATTCATGTATTGCTTATGTATTTTTGTCGGCACTGACGTCAAACATTACTGAATGAATGTGTCGAATATGAAAGGTACTATATATACACACGCGCTATATTCATGGTCTAATATATAGGGTATTGTCATTACCATTTGTCCATATGTATCAGTTCATTCACATAAAATGCTATTCCCCAAATTATATGTCTTTTTTTCAATATTTACAAACACACATAATTATGATTTACGTTTACTTACATTAGATCATATGTACTTGTAATCTTTAATTGTATTCATCAATACTAAAGATGTTCATGAGGGATTATTTCTAGACTAATAACTTAGGCCAATGTAAGCTACTAATTGCAATGTTCTGGAGGAATGCTCCGAGAGCTCATTGATTATGAAAGGAGAATTACATCCGGTTCAAGAATGTCCCGGATGTATCGACCACCAGTATGAATCACTTGCGCTATGATCATGTTCAGTGTGCAGGCATGAATGTTTTGAGTTTTCTTGTAGGAACGCAGCGAATCTATTAATTGTCTATTAGTAGAATATCATAGGGTGTGTATACTCAAGTTTTATGCGTCCGCCTGTTACATGAAATGGAAAATATTAATTAGCACTGTCGCTTAACACTTACGCGTATTACCAATTATTCATATATTAATACTGTGTCCAAAGGATTATTTAACGGATTCACTTTTCAATATTAATCTGTAAACTGGCTCAGTTTTAGAACTTGTATTTCAGACTTATAACTCTGACCTACATGTACAATAGTGTTGACACCTGACCCTAGTAGATGAGCAAATAAACAACATTAGAACATTGCTCACTGTATCCGCTTTCCACGGGGTTATTATTCATTGGTACAGTGACAAAATATAAAAGGATGTGTACATTAGGAGCAACGCCTAGTTTTGACAACACAGCACAATAACATGACGGATACAACGCATATGTATAGTATATGTATAGTAGTATGTTACGTTCCAGCCGCGGTGTATATTTCAATGATATCTTACCTTGGTCTTCTATATCCAGAAATACCCCCTCCTGAACATCTTTAGCATTGCCTTGTTTCATTTAGTATTTAACTCCGTTATCAGCTTCAGTATCCAACTATGTACATATAGATCTACCTCTATGTGATATTGTCCATCTGTAAATTCAGGTGAAACCGTCCCAATGGTAACTGTTAACTATATGTCATAGCCCATGTAAAAGTGTCTGTGTGTGTGTGTGTGTGTGTGTCTATGTGTATGTATGTGTCTATGTGTATATGTTTGTGTGTTCAGCTCTCTCTCTCCCTCCCTCGCTCTCTCTCTCTCTCTCTCTCTCTCATGTACGTCTGGTAAGGAAAGCCTACAAAGCATTTGTTCAGCTGGACCAATAATATATCATATGGCGATGTTTAATGATATTTTCATCTTCAGGTAAGCCATGTCCTCTCCACATAGTACCCAGAAAAGCATTTCCCGTAATTAATGTCACTATTTATTTAACATAGAGATCGTTGAAATATCACTGTCAGTATATATAGATAGTCAAGGACTATTTGTGGAAATATATGTACATGTCAGGTGCAGTACAGCTTGGATGCTATACTTCTCAGGGAGCCAAGAGGGAAATAATATACGCTGATCCGTGGTGGTAATGATTGTAGCGTGTCTGCACGCAAGGACTATTCCTTCTTCAAGATATACCTGCTCACTCTCCAAATGGATTACTGTTTTACCAACTAGCCCTGCGAGCATGCCCTTATGCATGGAACACATGCGCTGATTGTTATTATTACTACTATTATTATTATAGTTGTTGTGTGTACACGACAGGATTCATGTAGCATCTGGATACTTAATGCACACGCTATGCAATGTTCATGGCTTTGTAGACTGGGTGGACACGCAATATCTGGTATGACATCACGCTACAGTAAAGAAACTATCCAAGTTGTTCTATTGACGTCCATGCTCTAGTTGATGTAGGAATATATTGATGGACTAGACAAATTGTCAATATTTCATACTAATAAAGTACTTGGAAGTTCACAGGCTACATAAGCATTACCAACATAGCCGTCGGTGCCACAGGCAAGCTGGACGTAGAACAGTATGATGACGTGTTACAGTGTGTATACAGGCGAGAGAATAAAGTTGAAAGGAGCATTAACCATGACTAACTATAAAACGTCGTCAACATCCTTCTTTCTGTGTTACACAAGAAGTAAATCAGGATAACGTTAAATGTCCAATAGTGCATATAATAGAGCTGGGTACTCATACTCGTACATACGTATCAACCACGAAGCCATAGCAGTGTAGTAAGCGGTCTAGGATAACACTTACGAGAGGGTTATTACCTATGTGGGGTTTCATGAAAGGCCGCCCAGATATGTTTTTCACAGGCTCATTTTCTGCTTTCTTGGTTGAAACGAGGCCATGTTTCCTCGTTTCACAGTTATTCCAAATTATTTTGTGAAAGAAACGGAGCACATCAATCATAACTAATATTTACTGAACAATAAAAGTAACTTCAATGAGATTATTTCCTAGGTATCCTGTCATGGTTGTCAGAAGGCAGGCTTATGATGGACATGACCCACCGTGACGGAGACAGTGAGTGTGACACACTGAAGACCGGGCCATCCGGAAACCTGCCTCTCTTATACGTATGCTTGGAAAGGGCAATACAAAAACTGATACATTGCCCCTAATCTGTATTCGCGGTAAGGGCAGTATAAATACCAAAAAATGTGAAGAAGTGATAGATATTGGAGCGTAGGATCTACTTGTGGGTTGGAGACGTTTGGTTCAGGTAAGGATAGTTCGTACCACACTGTTCATGGATGTGGGACGTTTACCTAGTGGAAACACATGTGTCCGATACAATATTGGTACAGAGTTGAATGGCGATTAACGATGTATCCACCAAAAATAACATAATACGTAGACCCAATAGAAGACATCTTGTATTACGACGCGCCGTCACTGGTTCTTCGTTGTCTACTAATGGTACAGTACTACTCTCTGTAGGATTAGCCAAGTTCAATGGATGGACATTTATTGGGAGTTAGTAAAGGGTACAAAAGCCTACTAATTCATACGATAGGTATGTGCTATCAATATATCTACTGCACAGACGAATGTACAGTCTTTTAGTGAATTTCAAAAGGTGAAATACTCTCTGCGATCTACCGAAGGTAGCAACGATGATGGATCCGTTGATTATTGCAGCGAGATCGGTCTATAACACAGATTCAATGACGGTGCATGCCTCTATCACCTCGTATGGTATTATATATTATTGCTAAACATGGTTGTTACCCATAAACTATTTACTATTACTTGTCATGTTTTACTGAGAGAAAAAAGACATACGACCATTTCTTCAGATTATATCTATTTCGTAAATAAATTAAGTATTTTGGTGACATTGCGAACCATGCCATCGGTGGATACTAATATGGTATAAGTAACGATTAATTACTGAATTTTGCAATGGTAATAATTGGTATTTTGAAAATATACATTACCCATTATGGCAGAAGTGCGTTAAACTTAACATGTGAAGTATACAAGTACATTCACAACTTAACACACTCCATCCTACCACCCGATATCTAATATAGTCGTAGCTCGAATGGTATTAGAGAGTGAGTTACGGGGTGACAATCATTATTAGCAAGGGTATATCTGATAATGTGAATTTCTGCTGTGTTACTATCACAACATAGTTTTAGCTACTCAATAGAATTTATATTTGTGGATATTTGATGGCGTGCTTTATCATGTGGTAGTATGAAATATACATTACTACTATACCGCTTTTTAACATTTTATTTCATGTTTGTTATATATTTTCTAACAAGCACCTGTAGAAATTAATTCAGGTAGGATATTCTACTGGTCACATGATTTAGATTAATACTTTTCTGTGTAAGGCTGACGTGTGTTATACACAACACTGAGGTTGATGTAGTAGTACATTAAGGCGCCTGAAAACATGCGATGATATGTCAGAAACAGACCAGGAAAACATGCGATGATATGTCAGATACAGACCAGAAAAACATGCAAATGTGTCAGATCAAATAGATGTACAACTGGAGATCCTACTATACGTCAGATGTACAGCTGGAGAAGATGTTAGATGCGTCCGATTTACTAGAGGGTCAACCATAAACAAAGACAGTATGATAATTAATATGCCATATGTGCATATAAACAAGTTGTTAATAGTACTGTACATTTTAGTAGACTACGGTACTATGACATACCCGTTATGTTAATGACACAGTGAGTATATGTGCCATGTATATTCCAGTGATTTATTAAAGTGCATGCATGGGATACAAGAGTAAGGTTTAATGCATCATCATATACCAGGATATACCGGTATATCTGTCATATATACATGTCAGGAGAAGTAACTTAAATTGGAATACAAGTGTGAACCAGTTATGCGAGACAACACGTAGCCCACAACTGTCTGCAGTGTTATTATTTCTAATTACACAGATCTCACTAATGCATCTTTGGATAACAAACACATGAACATGACTTGTGGTACATTTTATATGAATACATGTATATGCTGTTTAGTATCAAGCTGTATTATCTCCAGGGGCAATAGCAGGTTTGATGTATAGATTCAGACATTCGTTTAGCATAGAGCAATACAAGGCTTTTAAATGTTCATTGAATTTACCTGTAGTGTTGTCAAGAATATCAAAACACAACAAAACGCTATATGTTCTTACTTATTAGTTTGTCTAGGAAAATACGACTACCGGTAGTTTTACAATCATATGGATTTACCTTTGAGATGCATCCTAATACAGTGTCACATCAACAAGCATTTTGGTATAAATTTGTCAATTAATTAGTCGTGTTCCGTACACAAGCAACATGTATTTTGTAGTTATTTAATTGGAGAAGATCTCATAAAAAGAACAATGATTGATGTGCAAGAACATTAATGCACTTGAAATTAGTTGATATTGAAAGACAATTACAGTTATTCAAATAAACTATTCTCACATATCTATTAAAAAAAATCCTAAAGCCTATTATGTTTGACATAATGTCTTTTTTACAGTAGTAGAGCAAGTTGATCTGCCAGGACAGGTGTACACCAGAACATTGTGTCAGTATGTCAGGTGTACACATATAGAGTGTGTCAATATATCAGGTGTACGCATATAGTGTGTGTCAGTATATCAGGTGTACGCTTATAGAGTGTGTCAGCATACCAGGTGTACGCATATAGAGTTTGTCAGTATGTACGGTGAACACCAGCATTTCTCTTCACAGTGGCCTGTTTCCGTGTCTCTCTCTATATATGTACGGATAGTTTACACATTAGACAGGGGACCAGTCTGTGGTAACCGTGCTATCTTAAAGCGAGGTTATATGTTATTTCTCCATACGTTGAGTAACTTTCAATATCAAAGTACGACGTGAATAACTAACCAATCGTGTATACATTTACATTAATGTGTTGGAAATTGACCATGGCCTTGAGGTCTAAATCGAGGTGTACGTCATTTCCTCCTATTGTACGCCATCATCCATGTTTTAGGGCAGGACTACAATACGACCATTTCGTGAAACGCAGGCCAGGCTCTTAAAAGACTGTTACTTGTATTAAAGAAATTCAAAAAGGTTTTTGTTCCGCTACTATGTTCTGCCCATAGTGAAAGAATGGGGAAATTTACGAGCACAATTTCATATATGGTACGACGTGAAGAGCTGATGCATGAACTTTATGCTAATGGGTGATAACACCACACATTTAGGAAATAGTTCGGTGTAACTGGTCATATATCTAGTGGACGTACAGCTGCAATCACATCCCTATTTTCATAGGAATACATCTGTTACGACATATGTTTAAAGTTTGTTCATGTAACACTAATAGTAATTCGATCACTGTATAATAGTAAATAACTAAACATAACTGATATTTGAAAATGTGCGAAGGAATATATTGCACGAGCTATACTACAGCTCCGAAGAACTGACACATATTTATTAGCAGATATGCATATTACTGAGGCAAAGTGTTGCAGAGATATGTAGGAATGAATATTTTGTACTTGCAGTTCTGTGAAAGAAGGAAATCCTAAACGGAAACATGCAGTGTTTACTGGCGGTGGCACTATGCCTGAGCCTTGTCAATGGTAAGTTGAACACACTTTGTGCTGACATACCAAACACACCAATCATACCAACTAAACCCTCCGTCTGGATAAATGTAATAGGGGATATCCTGGAGTATGGAAGGAGTAACGGTTAAAAATTACAGATTAAATCATAGACATTTATACCTATTCATACATAGAGAGAAATGCTGAATTAGTACTTTTACTTGAAGAAATCGATTTGATTCTTCAAACATCGGTGTTTAAGGCAGTCCACACAGTAGCGATTGTATTGTTTCAATGTAAAATCTTTGAACAAAGTGTCAAACATAGCATGCATGTTTACATTCTATAGGACAACACAGTTTTCCTGTGGCCATGTCTCCAAATGGACCTCTTCCGAGCAACCCTTCCGATTCGGTGATGACTTCGACTAACAATGGGCAGAACTTTGCGCTCCCACCATCAGGCAGTCAACCAACAGCTCCGCCTCCGCAACATCCGCAGCAGCAACATCCGCAGCAGCAACAACATCAGCAACAACAGCAGCAACAACAACCGCAGCAACAACAACAACAAATCCCGCCTCAACAACAGGGATTTAACCCAATGATGCTGAAACAACAGACCCAATACAACCCAATGCAGCAACAACCGTACAACCAACAATACATGTACAATCAGCCACCACAGGTCTTCAATTCATTTCAACAGTACAAAACGAACCCAATGCCAAATAATAATTTAGCCTGGCCCAGACCACCACAAAACAGATGGGGAATGCATAACAGCGGATTTGGACCACAAAACAGATGGGGAGGACAGCCCCCGAGAAACCGAAACAATATGGATCAGATGAGTAACATGATGTTGCTTGGGGGAAACAATGATGCATTCTGGGATCTACAGAGCATGCGTATGTTTGGCCCAATGGGACTGATGATGGACATTCCTAAGGAGATGATGTGGCTCGGCATGGGCAATAATAGGATGAACGGAGGACAGCAGGGAGGCGGGTCGGCGTCCAATAATATGGCAGCTACATTTGGTTTAATGCATCTACTTAATTAAGAATATATGAACAGATCTGGGTGTTAAAGGAATTGTTATTATTTAAGAACTGGTTGAAAGGTACGACACACTTGTTTGAAGTAACATTGTTTATTAATTTATATGTAATCAAAATACTGTTCTCAATATTATATTCTTTGACTATTTCGATTTTAAACTGAAACAAAATTCAATATCAAAAGCTAAGAACAGGCAAGCAGCATTGTGGACTGATGTATGCCGGATCCGTGTATATCTACCTCAAACTCTGGATAGGATGCCCTTCCAGCACGAGCTGCCATGGCTGGGTTGACACTGAGGAGTGCGAGGACGTAGTCTGCTCACAGCGAGAACAACCTGCACGTCCATCTGCACGGGCAGGCCATTCCTCATCACTAAGGGTTGTGAGTTCATTATTCATGGATGTTTTCTGAATAAATAATCCATAAAGCTGGCCTGCCTTGTGTGTGTACCTCTGCTATCTCTTAGTATATTGATAAATTAGTATCATGTCCTGGCCAAAATTAAAATGTACATATTCCTACAGTGGATTTACCTCTTTGTTATGTTAGTAATCCAAAACAACTTGGTTTATGTTGGTATATTTAGCAGCAGTTATAAAACATCTACCGTAGGTTGAACACGTTGAAAACTTTAATTTTTCATGAAAGAAGCGTCACATTCCAACATCTCAGTAAGTTTATTTTTTTTATTTTTTTAAATTGGTGTTTTAAGTAGCTTTCAAGATTCTTTCACTTATATCACGACTTGTCAGTTTAGGGCAGGATGAAACCCGCAACATCCGTAGCACTGAATGTTGCAGTAAACCTGCGAGCATCGGCTGGTACTGAAAAAAAACAAGGATGATAACTGCATGGCCACTCTACAGACAGCACATCCTATCAATATCGCACAAGAAAATTAACGTCCACAAACATTGATGCCAGGCCCCATGGCGGGACTGAACCTGGAACCTTTGGTTCCAAAGTCCAACGTTCTACCACTGCACTACCACATGCCTGGCAGAACATTTGATCGAGAGGGTGTTTTCATACAGTACATACAATCTCATTTGTAAACAAAACCAGGGAAATCAAGAAGCATACCATCGTCACTGTCTGAGCCGTTTCCGAAGGGGTTGATGTCTCCACTCTCCGAGTCAGAGTCGGACAGACTGCTGAGGCTGAGATCTAGCTCACTCTCCGAGTCGCTGGAGCTGTCGTCGTCACTCTCAGTCCGCGCACGCTTGGTAGGGACGTTGTTGACCGCCTCTGTAATGGACAGTAATGTTAGCTTGGTATCTGTAAAACATACAGCGATATTACTTTCACATATCAATCAGGTCATTGCTACTGTAGCCATCCAGTGATTCAATATTTGCATATAGATATTATCCTATTTTACAAAACCAGCCAAAAGTACATCAACAATTACCTTTCTTTCTCTTGTTATTATTGTTAATGGACCCATTACTTCTGTTATTGGAATGTCCGCCAAGATTGAACATATCAAACGTCTTTCTCCGGTCTGAGCATGGAAAGTGTTTCTCTACCAGAGTCTGGAACACGCCCCTAGAACAGAGGACACGGAAACATATAAAATAACATCTGCCATCTGACAACTAGGAATCAGATATATCACCCAAAACTGTCTTTTTGCAGTAGATATTGCTTTCAAATAACAAGCGATATCTAAAGCAGTAGACCCAATTCTTGGTTTATTTGATTTTTTATTTCATTGTTTACCATTGTGATGTCATGCTGTAGATATTGCTTGATCCAAGTATTTTATTTTTCAACCGTTGTGATCTCATCGCTACAATTGTGATGTCATATCTAAAGCAGTAGACCCAATTCTTGGTTTATTTGATTTTTTATTTCATTGTTTACCATTGTGATATTGCTTGATCCAAGTATTTTATTTTTCAACCGTTGTGATCTCATCGCTACAATTGTGATGTCATAGCATTGCCATGATGTCATAGTGCAAATGCACAGCAGCCTAAAGATTTGACCACTGTAAAACCTTTTTTCTTCTTTAATGACTTGAAAATTATATTTGGTGACAAATAGAATCTCACCCCAGTGTCTTGGAATATCAAATATATCAACACTCGGTGATGAAAGCCTCGGATTTATTACTTTTCACGACTCATGTTGATACATTTGATATCGCAAGACACTTGGGTGAGATTCTCTATATATGTCATGTACCATCTGTGGAAATAGATTTCAATGATTGCATCACACTCTCAAACACAGATTGAAAAAAATAGACAACTGATGGCAGATATTAGTTCATGGTCTTATTGTTTCTATAATACTTTGTTCCAATGAACTGAACAGGTCACCTACATTTAGTAGTACAGTCCTAACAATGGAGTGCGACTTACTTGGCAGTGGATACGAAGTCGTTCAGTTCGCCTCCATTCTCTTCCAGCTGCTCCAGAGTTCTGGCCTCCCCAGTGGACTGTAGGCCGATCACCACACACTGCAACCAGGGAAAAGATCAAACTACACTCTACCCAGGCAGTTGTAGAGGAAAACCATCGCCAAAAACTCTTCATAACTTCTGGTTCATTCTTACTTTGAAATGTTAATCTACCGTATAACAGCAATGTTAATCTACCGTATAACAGCAATGTTAATCTACCGTATAACAGCAATGTTAATCTACTGTATAACAGCAATGTATATTGTTAACGAGATCTTCACTGATGTGCATCAATGTTGTGATAAGGTGTATTTTCTTTAATAAATGCACTTTCATCAATTAATATTGAAGAAAATGAAGAAATTATTGAACAATATTAGTGCACACAATAATAATTGAAATATGCTGTTTATGAAATATTCATATTTTCCAAGTCAGCCTGATAGAAAATGAACTTAGACCATGCCTTATCATTTGAAAACATTTGAAGTGTTTTCTAAGAACAGCCACACATCTTGTTTCAAGAACATATCTATGGTCAGTCATCTTGTTTCTAGAACATAGCTACAGTCAATCATCTTGTTACTAGAACATAGCTACAGTCAATCATCTTGTTACTAGAACATAGCTACAGACAATCATCTTGTTACTAGAACATAGCTACAGTAATTCACCTTGTTGTTCTTGACAGCATCACGGGCCAGATCTACACAGAAGGAGCACTTGGCGGAGATACACAGGTATTTGAAGAAGCGCTGGTGAGCAGACCAGAACTGGCCCCACATACTCTTCCGCATCCTCTGCTCCGCATCGATCAGATCAGCCGCCTGTTGGAACTTATCACGTGCGTCCACCCACTGCAAGACAACGGTAGCCTTGGTCAGAACACACAACAGGAAATACTCTTCAAATATCAAAATCAAAATCCATAAATAGAATATACATTATTAAAGCGCCGGTATCCAGCCACAGCTATAAGGTGGAGCTCATTACAATTATAACCATAGCTTGTGTACAATTGAGGATGTACACAGGATGGGTAACAACTGTTGACGGACTATGAGGTGGACCCAGCATTAGGGGCGGTATTAACCCTTTACCTATTAGGGTGCCATGGCTGTGTAAGGCTCAGCGACATCATAGGGCTTACCTCCTACGGTGTTACTGTAGCTGCGCCATTTTTAGCACTTGCATACGTAAAACGGAATAAATAACAGCACTCTAGCAGTTACTCAAAATTTGTATCATGCCAATACAAAAGGTCATGTATTTGAAACACGTGTGGTGAACTGATCTATCAGTCACTAGGCCTTAACGGAGGTGAAAAATTCAACTGATCTATCAGTCACTGGGGTTAAGGGGGAGGTGAAATTTACAATTGATATATCAGTCACTGGGGTTAAGGTGGGTGAAATTTTCAACTAATCTATCAGTCATCGGGCCTTAAAGGAGTTAAAGTTTCCAACTCAAAAGGCTGTTTAAAATACAGAAGTCCAACATGCCTATGGATAACACAAATGACTACTAATACATAGACTGCATACCCACAATGGTTGTATAGTTGGTTCCTACAGTAAGGGGATATGTATATTGGTAGATCCATACAGTGGTTTCAATAGAATACTGACCAGAGTGACAGCCTTGTTGTACATAACGACAAATTCCGGCGAGAGTGGGATCTCCTCCACCTTGAACGACACGCCCTTGAAGCTGAGCTGTCTGGCGATGTACATCCCTCGCAGTTTCATGTCCATAGCCACTAGCTCCATGGCCCCCACACCCCTGGCAAAACAGCAATTAGGAAAATGTCACCAACAGAAGATTCCAATCAAAGCACTCCAGCTCAACATTTGCTAGGCATATTTGAGGTTTCATCGCATAGAATTATAAAAGAAAAAAAAAATCACTTCAAATAATTAGCAAAGCATTGAATGTGTAATATTTATAGCCATATCAACTAATTTTAGATAAAATGTGTAGGACAATTCTGATCATGTTAGCGACTTAAAGGCCCAGTTTCTTTCAGGTGTGTGAAGTTTTCTTAGACAGACAGGTGACGTCACTCCAGTACGGTGTACTGAGTGAAAGGAACGACTCGCACACCTCTCACACAAGCAAGACGGTGGCAAAGAGTTGCCTCAGATGTGGTGACGTCACTGTACTTTTCCTGTGTGGTCTGCACTACCTCGCCAGCGAGTACAGACCGCACAGTGCGCAAGACATTCCATTGACAAAATTGTCTGTTCGGAGTACTCCAAACACTTAGCACAGCTCAAAGGAAGGAGGCCAATGTGTGTATACGGTATACATGCCCACTATGAAGTATGTACTACAAATGAGAAGCTACAAGCTCTAGTAATGCACTGAACACCGCACCTCCGCTCCACGGCCTGGATGAAGTCGGTGAACTCTTTGAACGGGGTGCCAGCCCCCCACAGGCCCAGACGTGTCATGTACGCCATGTTCTTAGGTTCGGAGGCACCAGTTGCACTGGCGTACACCACACGGGCCATGGGTAGGCGGTTCTGCAGCTCTAGGACAGTCTGACCGGTCTTGGTGGGCTTGCTGGACCCAACTGGACACAGATTCTTGGCACGGTGACATTCGTCAAACACAATCTCAGCCGTTAAGGAACATGTGTATCAACTTAGTTGTTCAAGGGTAATCGCACAGGCAGTGAATAAAAATTCTTTGAATTTTTTCAGACTTGTGGCTACCCTGTATTCTTTCAGGATATTTGCAAGGGTCAAAGAATTGCTAGCAAATTTTAGTGAATTAACTTTCACCTGAAGATATGACTGGACAAACAATTGCAGAAAAAAAAATCAATCAACCTCAAACCAGCTAAGATGTCACCAAACTAACAAATTGTCATTGTATTATATTTGTCACAGCAGGGAGAGGGTTAACCAAAACATAATATTTGATCAGATTAACCAACTAAATGTCTAAAATGCAATATTGAAAGGATACGAGTCCGTCAAAGTCCTTGCCACACCACTTGAGCAGCTGCTTGAATCGTGTGCGATACTTCGAGTTGGACTGACTTTCACCAATCAGTGAAGAGTATGTGGAGAAGACCACACCCTTCTTCACGCTGCCATTTTCCTTTGACGTGATCTTGGCATATTTGAACTGGAAATGGAGGATTTGCATTCACATCTAGTCTATACAATTTATAATATATTTTTTCAAATTGTTCAAATCTGTTGCCATATTGAATGATCCTCCACAAAATCTTTCTGGTCACACATGGATTGATTTATATGGCTCAAAAAAAGATATTATTACATTATTACCAAATTACCAAATATATTTCCAAAACCGAAGACAGGAGATTCCATACCTTGTTTAGAGGGTGTACTTCAATCTTCCCAGCTCCGATGTCTCTCAGATCTCGCTCTGCGTCCACTTTCAGATCATTGGACACACTCAGCCTGGAAGTAAAAACAGTTGATCCAGTGGTAGCTTATCCACAAGACAACTCAACATGATACAACTCAACATGACACAACCTAACACAAAACGTCATTATTATTTTTATTGATTGTGGGTTTAAAGCTACTCTCAAGGTTTTTTCACTCGCATCATGGCTTGCATGTATATGTACTAGTCTGGATTTCCACCAGTTTGCATAGTGCTAGCTCACTTGGAATATCACATGCCACAGATAGAACATGGATACCCCACTCAGACACAGTATACTGATTCCAAGGAAACCAGTCCTTGGTTTAACCCTTTAATGCTGAGTGCAAAGCAAGGGAACAACAAGTACCATATTTCTAACGTCTTTTGGTATGATGTGACTGGGGATTGAACCCGCGACCTTCCGCTCTCTACCCATTACACCACGGAGCCAGTTGGCCTTACATGTAACAAAGGTTTGATGGAAATAATTAACGATAATTGTATGTCTTAGTTGCTTAGTTGCTGTACGGTGATAATTATGTTTTCAGCTGAAACTGAGCGTACTGCTGATGGCTTTTCCTAAACACTTCATCAGGCGGATTCATAGGTAAGATTCACCTGCAGTGAGCTTTCTATTACGATACTTTATGGCAATTGGTTAGTACATTAATAGGTCCAATGTCGATGAACGGTAAATGGGAAAGCAAGTAACATATGCCATCCCACAGGTCACCTGCAATGATTCTTCTAAGATGCTCTATGGCAATAGGTTGGGACACGATTTGGATCAGTGTTAGCAACTATATTACTCTATGGGTCAGGTCCTTTCGCAGGAATCATGTGGATACTAGAGAGATTTCTCTTTGGATGCTTTATTTAAATATTATGATACAGTATCAGCCTATTATGTCAAATTGAAAAATATTGCATTTGCAGCAATGGCTGCCTTTCACATTACACAGAGAAAGATATTTTATTTAAAAAAAACTGTTAATCAATATTTATTTGAAAACTTCTGGGATTCATGAACAGCCTACTTAATGGCTATCTGAACATGTTTCTCGAATATACTAACCTGATATTGTCGAACTATTATAATTGTAATGTTACCAACCTGATATTGGCCAACTATTGCAATTGTAATGTTATGTTTGTAGCTCAAGTCACATCATCTGACAATATCTTTTAACGTTTCACAGAGAAAGATACCAGAAGCCCAGTTGGGAGACGCCCATCCCAGACAGCAGTCGACTGAATGAAGACGACATCACCAAGTTTGTGGAGAGTTTCAAGACGGTGGTCTTCGTGGCAATGTTCGGCAAGCATGGAAGTCAGGACGCGGCCGTCGCGCTTCGATACCTCGCCACGCTCAGACCCGAGATTGTCGTGCCAGTGCTGCTAGAAAAGTAGGTCAAATAGATCATCGTTTCCCCCATTGAGGCGGCCATATTGAATTAGATGAATTTTGCGTAATCACCTACTGCATCAGCAATCTAAGACTTTGTGGAACATATTATTAAATATGTATATTTGGTTTATGCAACAATCAAAAGACAAGCCTGTGCATTCATGTTTTCATTTTATATGTTTGTTTTTTCCACATATGTATATAGTCTACCTAAATATTAGTAAGCTGATCCAGTACTTTCTCTTTCTATGCATGCACTTTGACTTGTCTACCCCAGGCATGCTACCTTCTGCCTGACAACACTTCTAAATATATGTCACAAATCCTGGGGCACTACCAGTATTAAATTTGCATATGGGCACACACAGGTCAACCAAAGTGGACCCTGGGGGAAACTACGTCACAATAGCAGTGTGGCCCAACCCCTAGCCACCACAGTGGCATCTCCAACCCTGTTATGACCCATACCCATTCCCGTTATATCCCTAAGCCACCACAGTGGCATCTCCAACCCCGCCACCGCAGTGGCAAAAGTAGCAGCAGCGGAGATGGCCCCTAAGCCCAATATTTTACTCATTGTAATAAATTATATATATCTTAACCTATGTGTTTTGTAGTATGTTGCATAAAGCAAAAATAATTTTTAATTGGTTTGTCTGAATTTCACATAATCACCTGCATCAGCATTCTCAAACTTTTTGGAGCATATCACATTTACTTTTTTGTTTACCCCCATGAATGTGCATATAGATAAAATAATTCAAGTTTACTATTTTACCATTTGAAAATTTTAAATCAAAAACAAAATAGCCTGCTTTCAGCAATTGCAAAATATCAAGAATTCTTGCAAACAGGGGCAAGCCAGCCTCTAAGCAATGCGTTCAATATCTTTAAAACATTTCCTCAAGGACGTTCTTGACCTCTTACACTTGGTGGACACAGCCCTGTTTTTGTTTTAGATCTGTACATTTGTTATTATGCTAACCTGCTTTCAGGATGTATCCCGCGATGGAGACGCTGATTGAGCCTCACCGACTGCTGGCCTGTATGAACTGTATCGTGGCCGTGGCACGCCCCATGTTGAGTGCGGAGAAGTGGTACCCCCTGGGCCGCACCCACCTGCTGCCCCTTCTCAACCTCTCTCTCCCCGGCATCGACCCTAACGACTTCAAGAAATGTCTCGTACGTACCTCCAGGCTTCTTCTGTCTTTCCCAGTCTTCTATCTGCCAGGTGTATCGTATTGGTGAAGCAGGCAATTTTCAGTGGGTCCACGGAAATCCGCTGATTTATTTGGCATGGGGTCGATTTATTTGCGCTGGATGAGGCTTGCGGCCTGCAGCCCGGGCTTGTTTTCTGCTGAAATCACAATTGTCTCTTGCTTGCTGAAAGATTCCAACTGCGACGTAAAACAAGAATCACTCGCTGTGCGCGTCACAGCACCAGCCTTTTCCAGTAGAGCCAGTCGGTCGTCGTGTCTCTGCACACAGGTGATCTCGTGGCACTTCTCACTGGAGAATATTGATAGCTACCTCTGATATTCAGTTATTTAACCATAGACAATAGCAGGAAAGTTTGCTGCATTTCATTATCTACCTACAGACTACTGAAAATTCACTTTCAATTAATGCTCTGTGAAAATAAATCGCCCATAAACATGCTTTTGACTTAATCCGATCAATGTGATCCGAAGGTGGTTACAAGTCCCGATTAATTTTTATTTGCCCATTAATTTATATATGCCCATTAATGGTATTGCACAATGTAATAAATTTTGTTCGCATTAATTATATACTCAACAAAATTAATTAAGGGCCAGTAGCCTTTTTGGTTACATAGATGTATATATAATTTTAACAACGAAACATTTACAAACATCTACAAACATCTACAAACATCTACAGGCTCCAGGTATTCTTCAGGAACTTGCAGATGTATATATGAAGAAGAACGGCACCAAACTGAGTTCCATTTTTTTTTAAGAAAGATTCCCCAGCCCTTAGTTTATTTTTTTGAGAAAATCTTATCACATGTTGACATGTCACATGTTTTCTGTTGTAGGTGACGTTTCAGATGATATCTACGTTCGTGTCGCTGGTGCCTATCGTGGACTGCTCCGGGGCAATTCATGTCCGGAAGGACCTCACAGAGGTTAGCATCGTGTTATTTCTATGTGACTGATTGCTTGGCAAATATGATCTCCACCTTCTGGGTGGTAGCACAATGGTAGAGCGTTTGGACTTTGAAGCCAAAGGCCCTAGGTTCAAATCCCGTCACATGAGCCTTGTTCGCGAAAGTTACCTTTCTGGCGCGATCATGATAGCATGCACTGTCTGTATCTTGTCAGTACCAGCTTGAAATGTAATGCAGCTTGAACACAGCCATGGTACAGAGGAACCAAGGGTAGTAGCTGCTTTATGAGAGTTCAGATATTGAATCCTATCGTACATGCATCAGGCCATGAGATTACAAATCCTTTTTGAGTATGATTTCATGCTCATCTCAACATTTTGTTCACAAATCCCCACATAATTTGAACTTAAGCCTGAAATCGTACTCAAAAAAGTTTCATAACCTTGGGGCCAGATCTAGACAACTTATGCAGACATCGATTCCAGGTCTTCATGGGCAGGTTCCAACTCAGACTTCTGGGGATCATTTCTTGAAGCTCATTTTCATTACAAGACCATATCACTCTCGTACGTGCCCCATTGCCAGGTATAAGAGATCGCTAGGAGAGTTCTTATGGTCTCGGGAGTAGATACGAGAGCTTTGTGAAATGATTCCCAGGCTCTGATCACGTGATTCCATGTTTCAGGAGGAAAGGGAGGTGTGTTCGGCCACGGCACAGTTCGAGGACTGGGTACTGCAGTACTTAGACCGAGTGTTCGCGCTGGTGGAGAACAGTGCGCAGGAAGCGTCGTGTGGCGCCCACGACCGCCTCAACCCTGAGCAGAGTATGCTGGAGGTGGGCATGGCCTCTACCTCCACGTCCGTGCTGCAGCAATGCTCAGAACCCATCTTTGACGTGAGTACTGTCCCCGAGAGTATCCAAGTATGTCCATAAATGAATGATCCCTGATTGTTATTTTTTAAATTTGTTGTTGTGTATGGGTTAATGATTCCCGCTGTTACGTTAAGCAAATTTTAAGTCACTTAATAAAAATATGAATATGAAAAATTCCTGAATATTATTATCTTAATTCTAATTATTAAATTGAATGTTGTTTAACATGTTTAAAGCAATCTTTCTGGAATTATGTAATTGATCATTGATTGTTCTTTTTTATTATAATAAACTGATTATTATTCAAAACTTGCGCTTCTGGAATTATATGATGGTCCCTGATTGTTATTTTAATATTATTTAAATTATGAATAAATTGGTTATTATTCGAAAGATACTTTTGGAATTACATGTATGTAAATGATCCTTGATTGTAATTTTATTTGTTTACGATTTTAATTTTATTTCTCACTGATTTATTTTGGAATTATATGCTTTATTTTACAATACACATTGACTATTTATTTGACTTGGACAAGTGTTTGCATGATCTGACCTCTTGTCTACATTCCACACAGGCTGCTGTTAGAAGACTCCACCGTTTCTTGACTGGCAATGTTTATGAAACCAAAGTCAGTGGAAGATTTGCTGCTAACCTCTGTCGATCTGCAGCCAAGGTATGCTTTCTATGGATTTTAAAAGTTCAAACCCATAAATCTGTTTGTCTTTGAGATGGAAGATAGTCCTTTGTATTGTGTTTTTGCTTTGCCGCATTTTTGCGTAACGAAAACTACATTTTTGTCCTCATATCCAAGACTTATATGGAATATAGAGTTAAAATTAATAAAGTACGTCATTAATAAATTGGGATAATGAACCCTAATAACTTAACCCTTATACATGCTGTATACTCCTCAGGGAGTTGAGAAGGAACATTGAGTGCATATTGATCCATTGACCGGGGATAATAATTTGGCACTTTGAGCATGCCTTAAGGGGTGGATTTTGCGCATTATATATAGCCATTATTATTATTATTATTATTATTATTATTATTCTGAATCACAGAACCCTGATACATGTAATAATTATTCCAGGTAAATCCATCCAAAACCTTGAAGTTGTTCCTGCCTCACTTCTGTCGGAGCATTGTCAGCTATGTCAAAGAGCGTAAGTAGTAATTTATTAAACCAATTTCCTTTGTCTTTCATCTAAAACATACTGTTTTCCTATCAACATATCACTGAAGTTGATAGTGAATTATTGCTTTTACATCACAGCGGGAATCTTTCGTCCATACGTGATGATGATAAATGGTAAATGAAGTTGATAAATGAAAAAGCCAACAGCTGAATGTGGTTGAAGAATTCTCAGATCTTCGGGCTTTGTGATATCATGAGTTGTCTCCCTTGCAGATGGCGACATTGAGAAAGAAGAACAGCTGGATGACAGCTTCCTGTGGAATCTGCAGATGCTTACGCAGGTAGCGCCCTGATTACCTGCCCATGGGTTTTGAATAACCAGGATGCATTCATTGATTGTGAATTGTCAAGAAATTTTGTGAATTCTCGTGAACAAACTAAGCAGTGCATTCAATATGAACAAAACAATCATTGGAAGTACCACATAATTCTTGGCATCATTTGTAAATATGGAGCATACACTGTTCCCTTGTCTCCCCTGATCTTTGGTCGTTAATGGGTGAAATATTTCCACTGCGACAAAGCACTAATTTAATCAATCAATTCACTAAATTTTGGATGTTTAATGGCAATATGTTTCTTATTTAAAGTAAGAAAAATAATCATTTTTTTCTCTGTCCGTTTTTCAGCTGGTGCGATGCAACGGGCGCAACCTCCTTCCATACAGCGACCAGCTTCTAGAAGTCCTGTCGCTGACTGTCACGCTGCAGTGCACGCAGGGATACGAGATGTCCGGGATACTTCTCCGCTACCTGCTGCGCGCCCTAGTGTTGACGTACCCCCAGGAGTACCGCAGCATCAACCACAGCGTCGACCAGCCTCTGGAGGAGTATCTGCCTATCAGGGTGCGTACACGTGACCATTGCCTGACATACGTGTGACCATCGCCTGACAGTGGTGTTGTATACCACTTGCCAAATTCTTCAGATATTTAATTACGAGTTTCGCTATCTTGAAATATCCAGCCACCTTGCCTTCCTCATGTGTGTAACTGTATTTATTACTGGTGATATTTGTATTTATTACTGGTGATATTGTCATTTATTACTGGTGATATTGTCATTCCAGGATTGTAATACTGTAAAACACTTAGATTATGCAGACTCAAATTACACGCAAATGGTAACATTGACTTATCCGCGAGAATCAAATTGTGCACAAAAGAAAATATAATTGTATTTTTTAAAGTGTGTAATTTAAGTCTGCACGTAATATAAGTATTTTACAGTAACTGGTGTTGTCTTGCCAGGACTGGCAATTGTATTCCTGGTGTTATTTATCATACCAGGACTGGGCAAGAGCAGGCAACATTGATGATCTGCGTATCGACTGGCACATTCCTACACCCGAGGAACAGAAGTTCGCTGGACAGATCCTGAAGAAGTTCCTCAGCCCAGAGCTGGACTTCATCGGTCAGATCCACACACTGCCCCAACCTCCCCCCAGGTCAGTCTGTCTTCCAGTGCCGGTCAAACTGACCTCTCTCAACCCCCACCCTCCATCCACCCCCCACCCCTCTCTGTCATCCAGTTGTCCTTTCGCAGATTCATACAGTTTGCACATTGGTTTTTATGTTCATACCTTGATGAACGTAAAATTTATTGTAGTCAATCTATAAATACAATTGACATCAATGCTTCATCCAGGGAGGATCTGTTGAGGAGACTTAACTTGGTGCTGGAGAGTGTACTGGGAGCTGCCTCTCTACTGCCGATGTGGGACGGTGCTGCTGTGTCTGTGTGAGTATGCTGCAGGAATATATGGCTACTTGTACTGCAGGAATATATGGCTACTTGTACTGGAATGTATGGCTACTTGTACTGCAGGAATATATGGCTACTTGTACTGCAGGAATATATGACTATATATGGCTACTTGTACTGCAGGAATATATGACTATATATGGCTACTTGTACTGCAGGAATATATGGCTACTTGTACTGCAGGAATAGATGGCTACTTGTAATGCAGGAATATATGGCTACTTGTAATGCAGGAATATATGGCTACTTGTACTGCAGGAATAGATGGCTACTTGTAATGCAGGAATATAGGAATATATAGCTACTTCTACTGCAGGAATATATGGCTACTTGTACTGCAGGGACAATGAGCTTCCTCTACAAGTTGTGTGTCAGTGTGTGATAAATGTATTTTTGGTTTCAGCATGGATAGTGATGTTCCACTGTCACGCTTCAAGTGTTCTGCTCATGCAGTGGGAGGTAAGTTTAACATGTCAATACTGAAAATGCATGTCCACATACTAGCCAAATTTGACAAATTTTCAGTCTATATGAGAGCTATGTTGGAGCTATGGTGCTAGTCGGTATATGACATGATGTTGTTTATTTTTCTAGAACTGAAGCTAAATGGCGAGAATGTTCGAGGAAAAGTCACCGACACCATGAAACATCTGCTGGGTGAGTAATTGAGGTCATCAGCAACTTCCTATTGAGTGTGAGTTCAAGAGTTCAAGGATGAGCAATGCTATGACATCACAATTGTAGCGATGACATCACAATTGTTGAATAATCAAATACTTTTTTGTCCACAGTAGATAACATTTGCATATGAGTAATTCATAACCAATCAGTGATTTAGAAAAACGTTATCACCTGTAGAATAGCATTGTTGTCCTACTGATGTTATCTCCTGTGGGAGCCAGTATTTGGTGATAAATCTAATGCAGTGGATAGTTTCTTTTATATTTGTCCTCGTCTTAATGTCATTCCAATAATTTCTACCTTGAATCATCGCTGAATTTGAAATATTTTGGAAATATTTTCTCAAATGTATGTTTCTATTTTATATTTATTTCTGTTGCAGACTTTATGCACTCTAGCTGCGAAGATGACACTAAAGGGTTTGTCAAGGTCATGAGGGTGAGATAACTCTTAACATGGAATTGTTGCAGTGTTTGTTAGACTATGAGAAGAATATGTAATGTTTCTTGGGCTGTGGGATGCTTTTTATTATACATATATAGATATTTTCTATTTAATTTATTTAGTTATTGTATTTTCGTTATCATTATTGTCGTAGCTAAACTTTATTTTGAATAACTTTTTCAGATATTTGAAACCCTACTTTTCTTCTATGGCACTCAAAAAAGCGACTTTGACGGTCGATGGAAGAGCTTTCACGTCGTCAAGGCAACACTCGAAGATAAGGTAAGATCTCTTTGAATGTCATTTTATCATCATGTTTTGTTTTTTTTATTCGAAAACAAATATATATTAGGTCAAATTTAAATGTATATAGTCAATGCTAAAAGTTTTAATTATTTAATTAATGTGCGCCATTTTGCAAATGATATTTTTTAAATTTCAGTTGCGGGGCAAAAAGCGGCATATACGAGCGTTGTTGGTGGATAGGGTACAGTTACAACATGAGGTCAGTCAATTAGTCAAAATATTAATTAAAATTTGTCTTCTATTTCAAGTATATTTGGGGTTGGTTGGGCGATTTTGCAATTGCAGTTTTGTAATTATATTGTGGGGACTGGATTGATAATTGTTAGGAGGAAAATTTGGAGGAGTTCATAAAAACATTCGTTTAAAAACCCTGCTAGAAGTGTCATTGTTTGACATTTACTGTTGTCACATATGGGTGAAATATTCCTGCTGCGACGTAAGGAACTAATTCAATCCAAATTACTCTACAGAATGTTGATAGTTTTGATGGCTATTAACAATGAAGCTCATCTGTTGGCTATTAACAGTGAAGTGCGTCTGTTGGCTATTAACAGTGAAGCGCATCTGTTGGCTATTAACAGTGAAGCGCGTCTGTTGGCTATTAACAGTGAAGTACGTCTGTTGTCTATTAACAGTGAAGCGCGTCTGTTGGCTATTAACAGTGAAGCGCATCTGTTGGCTATTAACAGTGAAGCGCATCTGTTGGCTATTAACAGTGAAGTGTGTCTGTTGGCTATTAACAGTGAAGTGCGTCTGTTGGCTATTAACAGTGAAGCGCGTCTGTTGGCTATTAACAGTGAAGCGCGTCTGTTGGCTATTAACAGTGAAGCGCGTCTGTTGGCTATTAACAGTTATTAACAGTGAAGTGCGTCTGTTGGCTATTAACAGTTATTAACAGTGAAGCGCATCTGTTGGCTATTAACAGTGAAGCACGTCCATGTTGCAGTTGCTGATGTTGAACAGCAAGGAGAAGATATTCACTGCCAGACACCAGGACATATGGAACCAGCTGCTACAGCTGTCACTCGGCCGATACAGCGAGGTGAGACCCCCTGCGGTGTTGTCGGGGACGACCAGTGACAGCGCCACCTGCAGGTGAGGGTCAACGCTAAGACCAGCTGGAAATGTCAAGACTGATTGTCTCCCCTTGTTAAAGTTTGCCAGATATCTGCATGTTTCTCTCTCTCTCGTTAATTTCAATTGCAGCTATGTATTAATTGTTTATGGTATTGGATTAGTGCAAAAGTGTTGTGGACTACAGGTGAAAGTTTATGTTGACCTTCCCCAGGGGAGAATGGATTCAAGTGCCGGAATGGTCATGACATGCTGTCTGTATACACATTGTACTGTTGTTAAATGTTTTCCAATGCACGAGCCATGGCACTTAGGTTTTATCGTAACATAGTTGCAGAATTCTCATTCTACCTTATGCAGATCTTTCTGATTTCGCAGAAATTCTGAGGAGCACTCTATGCATGCTGTTAAATATATATTTTACTATTTCGACACGTCAGTTGTCCATTCCACAATTTGCGCATCTAGACGTGGATATTTAATGTTTTCATGCAGAAAAGAAGATTTTCGTATTGGAGCGACTTGCTTTCTCCTCTTGTTAAGGGAGACAATCTGCTTTCATATTTTCAGTTGGTTTTAGATATGACCCTCATCAAATTCGAGTTTTTGATTCATTTAAGTGAATCTTCACATATTTGTGACATTTTGTGGTTGCACATTATTCTGATTTTTCAGTGACAAGGAGTAAAATCATACAACCATTTTCTTAATCTGTCAAAATGCAATGTCAAGTGGTGCAATGTTGCAGATAGTACTATGTGTGGATATTTGGTGGTTTTCTTTCAGGTGAGGAAGAAAGCTCAGTCGGTGCTTCTGTCAGCGTTCACCAACTTCCCGTACACATACCGCACCATCATCAACGAGATCGTGACCAACCTCCGCAGCCCCGATGTCCCTGAGCACAAGTTCAAGGTTGGTAGTCACGTGATCAAAAGTTGTTAGTTACATGTGTGTTTATTGGGATGTACGTCACGAGACTACAGGAACTTGAATTATCCAGATGTGCATTCCTTTGTACAGGAAGGAGGGCCTATGACACTTTGAGTTTCAGTTTCTAAGGGCCCAAATGTGTTTGACCGTAGATGTCAATTTCACTCTTCAGGGTAGTCTTTACACCATCCTAGGTAGCGGGAGGAAGTGCCTAGCAACGAAGCGAAACTGGGAAGTCCTGTCAGTGGTGTGGCCGGCGCTCGTTCAAGCGCAGCAGTCGGAGAAGCCGTCCATCCTCAAAGTCCTCGACGAAATCATAACCAGAGTCGTGAAGACATTGGAGACGATCGCCATCAGGGTAGAGGTAAGGCTTCTGGCCATACATTGTGATGGTGTGCATGCTTGTTGAACATTCTGATAAGAGAGGGGGTGATGTTACGATATAAATTATAAATACCAGATTTATGTAACGCCCTTTTCATGCTTAGAGCCGTTTCAGTTATACATGTGTTTCAGTTATACATGTGTTTCAGTTATACAGGTGTTCATAGATTTTCCATTACTCTGTAATCCTTTTAATAAAGTATAAATTTGATCCAGTTCTCGCTTTCCTCAATATACCAAAAAGAAATTTTTGTAGCAAATGTTCACCACTCTGTAGGAAGACAAAAAGTGACAAAATAATGACTTTCATATAGCAGCTTGTCATTCTAGATCCTAGTTGTCACTCCATCTAGCGGACTAATGACACAAGGTAGATAACTCTTTGGTTCCTCATTAGAACAGGAACAAATTCTATTTTAGTCTTTTTAGTTTAATTCATGTTAGAAAAATATTAATATTGACAGTATTATCATTCATATTTTTCGAGTTTTTTTCAAGTTCTGGATATATGCTGATATTTTCAGACCCCGCTAGTGTGTGTGGAGTCCGCGGGCAAACTTCTGACCACCACTGACCCCGCCCCCAGGTCGGACCCCGCCTCCCTCAGCGACATGGAGAGAGCTGAAAGGAAGGAGCAGAACCGTAATGACAGAAACGACGAGTGAGTAGAGGTGGACAACTGTCTGCTGGCAAAGACCTTCGGAGATTCACCACGAAATTGTTTACCAGTTTGTCATAAAATTTGTCTCGTATGGGTGAAAGATTCCCACTGACGTAAAAAAAATCTGTCCATTAGTCCTCACGATACCGTAGACATTAGGAATATCTGGTCGGGTTATGATGCTAGTGCAATCTTTAATCACTGGAGGTTTGAATGGATTGTTTATGCATTCATGGCTTTGTTCTTTTCTAGGAGTTACGTGAAGCTGATGAATGAACTTGCTGCCCTGATAGAGAGCGGAAAGCTGTAAGTCTCTGATCAATTAATCTGTCATGAAGCCACACCTCCTTTAAATGTCTGTCAAGTGTGCAAACAGACCGTGTAGATTCAGGCCGTTTAACAGACCGTGTAGATTCAGGCCGTTTAACAGACTGTGTAGATTCAGGCCATTTAACAGACCGTGTAGATTCAGGCCGTTTAACAGACTGTAGATTCAATCCATTTAACAGACCGTGTAGATTCAAGCCGTTTAACAGACCGTGTAGATTCAGGCCGTTTAACAGACCGTGTAGATTCAGGCCGTTCCTGATATAATTTCTTCCATGCTTATTGTTTCATCATTGTATATCTACGTGAAAACAAAATTGTTACAATTCCATTTCTAAGATATGTTTATCTGATGTTTTTCTACATGGAAAATGAAGTCACCCCCAACTTTAAGAATAGCTGTATTCTGATTGGCTGATGGGTACTGTCCCAGCTGGTAGATTGACAGCTTTCGATAGGTTAATTAATTAATGCTACCATACGCAGAATAGGTTGCAATGTCTGAAATTTGTGATAATCCATGGTTTGGCTGTATTTGTCTGTTCTCAGATATACTGCAACACTATCCATTTTATTTATTTGTTGCTTTATGTTGGTACGGGAATCTTTCACCCTTACACTCTGATGAAACACTATCCATGTGTCTGACCATGTTATGGTAGGACATGCTATATTGTTGCAGTATGACACAATGTTATGGTAGGACATGCTATATTGTTGCAGTATGACACAATGTTATGGTAGGACATGCTATATTGTTGCAGGACATGGAAGTTTAGTCAGATTGGGATGGAGTTCAGCGTATTGTTGCTGCGACACGACCGAGAGACGCCATCACATACCGTGGCCTGCTTCATCAAACATATCTGTCACGATGCGTTGTACATTAGGAAGGTACGTCATTTTCCACTCCAGTCCATATAGGGGGCTGTTCCTTTCACCGCAGTACAGTGTTCGGAATACTCCGGACAGATAGTTTTGTCAATGGAACGATCCGCACACTGTCTAGTACAATGACATCACAGATCTAAGGCAACTCTTTGCCGCCATCTTGTTTGTGCGAGTCGTTCCTTTCATTTAGTACACCGTACTGGAGTGACGTCACTTGTCTGTCTGAGAAAACTTTACTGTAATTGGGTGACATTTATTTTGTAATAAGATTAAAATCATATATATTCATTTTAATTTTTTATTGATTTTAATTTTATATTTTTTATTTTATTTGTGTGCTTATATTTTAATTTAAAAAAATTAATAGTCACTTTTTTTTAGTACATGATGGAAAATAAATTTTTGTTTCCATTTCAGCTGGCGATGTCCGGTGTGTCGGCGGTGTTGAAACAACAGAAGAGGAAGCACCCAAAGGTCGCCATCGACCCCTTAAAGAAGTCTGGAGCACCACGACCTTCTCTGCGGAGTCACGGCGACCGTGATGACAACTCGTGGCACCAGTACAACGCAGCCAGTCTCCCGGACACGGAACAGAAGTGGAAGTCTGTGGACTTCGTGGACAAGACCCACTGGGGTTACTACACCTGGCCCAAGTCAGTGCATCCTCCAACTCTCCGCTGATGTATTTGTCTGGTGGTTGATTTATTTTCCCTGGACAGCCTCCAGCCCCAGACACCCATCTTGTTTTTCGCTGCTCACAATTGTCTGTTGCCTGGGAAATCAAATATCTGCTGTATCATAGGTCTCAATGGGAAAGTCCTCCCAGAGCTAAATGCGCAGTGCCACATAGGTTCCATAAGCAGAGTGATATAGTATCCATAATGATGTACTACCTCTTACCAGCTCCAGAGATTACGACCCTTTTTGAGTGCAATTTCATGCTCAAAGTTCTGTTCACAAATTCCTATATAAAACCTTTGCTTGAGCATGAAATCGTAATCTCCGGACCAGATGTTTTGAGTTTGAATCTCATGCTCGGTCCTTCAGTATCATTTTCTGTGATGGGGCACAATTTTGTATACTAGGCAATGTCTTTATCATCCTATGTTCGCGTTAATCAGTTTTGTCAAAACACTTCTTTTATTATCATTGCATATTGGTGAAGGATTCTTGCAGCATCATTCAGCAACATACAATTCAATCAAATAATAGTCAGCAGTAGCTATATAACTAGTAGAAACTGGAAAGCAGCTCTAAGCCCTAATTCAAACCAAAAGTTACTTCAGGGTTTCATTCACCCTAAGCAGACCCCTTGTGCACATTTCTATATATTTCTTACTGTATCACTAAGACACCTATTTGTAACTGTTTCCTTATACAGATATCTACAAGTGTATGCGCCCTACGAACAGCAACCTAAACCCGAGTGGCCTGCCTCCGAGATGAACGAGGCGGCTCAATGTATATACAACCACTTCTCTAATCAGGAGTTTGTAGATAGACTTGTAGCTCTCCTCTCTCTAGAAGAACAAAAAGGACGGGACAAGTTCCGCGCCAAATATCTAATTCTGTTTAAGGTACGTTCCACATTAATTTATCCTGTTTGCCCAGCAGAGAATGGGTACCAGTAAGGATGACATGGGCATGTGAATGGTAACCTAGTGCCTTGAAAGGCAGCTTGGGTTGTATTATCCCCAGGGAGTTGAGAAGGAAAATGAGAGCACACTGATCTATTAACAGGGGTAATAATTTAGCATTGAGCATGCTTTTGAGCATGGATTTGGCACAATATATATTAGTAAATTATATAAATACACATTATTATTATACATTTAATGTAGAGACTATTTTAATGTAGAGACTATTTAACAAGGCTATATTCTTCACTATGCCCAGAGCTGGGTTGTGAAATACACAGACAAGGTTTGCTTGTTCTTGAAAAAAACAACATTACTTAACGTTACTGTTTTGCTCTATTTTCCAGGGTTTGTTCCGTAACTATGGTGACACCTTCCTCCCGCTGTTCAAACCTCATGTAGAGCAGTTGCTAAGCGACCAAAGTCACGATCGCCATGACAGCAGTCAGCGGTGCGCCATGGAGATCCTGGCTGGAATCATCAGGGGAAGTAAGCACTGGAGCTTCCAGCAGGTATGCCCACTAAAAAATAAATTTTCAATATTTATCCTTGTCGATTCTGTGGTCTGTTGCCAGTACAGTTGGACATTTCTTGTATTAGTATATTGGCAGACATTACTACTATTTCTACTGATAAGACATAGGGGTTCGGTGATAGAATAGTACATTTTTTAAATATTAGAGAAAATAAAGAGAATAAAGTAATTTATGTATAAAAATATTAATTTCTTTTTCAGAATGAAATAATAATAATATAAAGGAGACATGCTACCAGTCTAGGTCAGCCTCGCCTCGCCTTGCTGTCTGCTAGACATCATATTTTGAATGAACTGTTTCACTTGCACTATCGGAATACAATGTTTAGCTTTGAATTTCACTCAAGACTAGTTAATATTTATTTTTAACAAACCAGAAGAGAGAACGTGCATTGAGTCCTTGAACTTCTGTCTACACACCTAGGATGATTTATTGCATTTTTTTCGTTCATGGTTATCAGAGATACGATTTAATTCAGAGGTATTTATGGTCAGAACTGCTCCCACGGGGAGCATGAAATGGTACCATTAAGACAACTACAGAGCTTGACAATAAAATAGATATGCACATTTAATTTCAGTCGAGTGTTGAGGGACCATCAAGTGTCCTCCCTTGTTATAGATATTAGATTGCGAGGTGAGGATGACCTAGACTGGTAGCATGTCTCCTTTATATAATTTAATTATTTTATAAAATATTTGCAATTTAATTATTTTTGCATAAATTATTATATATTTTTTTAAAGATCTAGAATATCTATAATATTTATTAAATAGTTATTTTTTTACTATTCCATCGCCGAATCCCTGTGATATTTTACTAATAGTGGACTTTTGTTTTTAGCTGCTTGACTTTCATAGAAAACATCATTAACTGTCATCACAATGCCGAGATATATATTATTAGCATGTGTATTTTCTAGGTGATTTAGTCGAAATAGGAAAGACATCTTATCAACATTAGAACGGGATGTGTTTTTGACGTAAATTATATTATAACTATGGTCCCCGTTCAACAAAAAGATCGTAGCGCTACGAGAGTCGTATCTACTGTACGTTAGCATGGAGTTGCTAAGGAGTTACGACTCTCGTAGCCCTGCGATCGTTCTGTAGAACGGCGGCCTGGATGTTAAACTTCCGGTATTGCGCAACATGTCTTCATTGTATCATTGATTTTTCTCTGCATATCTAATATTGATATTTGCTGGAATGCATTTTTGCAATTATTTCAGTTCAATATTAATTACGTGACACACAAGACTTTCTGCATAACTATTATTCCACTCAGAATCTCAATTATCACTTAAATCCGTACCAACTAAACAATTGAAAACCTGTGTTGTTGCTAATTACGAAATTATTCTCTTTAAAGAACCTCACAAATTTTCCTGCAAAAATGTACCTTGAAAGTATGTTTAATGTCAATAGGACCTTTTTTATGTCTTCAGTATCTTTTTGATGTTGACGGGGATGCGCTGAAGAGAAGATATCTATTGTGTCCACCATGTTGCCTTTAGGACATTTCTGCGAGAGCAAACAGAAACGTGACGTCAGATTGCCTTTTCATACGCAACTTGCAAGGCTTGAGCTATTCTTTGCATTAGCCACGTACTATTGAGCGCATCGTTTTCTCTACAGCATAACAGTTTAAAGGTGCAGGGACAATGCAAGGACAACGTGATTTAATGGTAAAGGAACAATGTCCTAATTATCGACATACTCAAAACACAACTCATTTCACAGTTTGTATGTTTTATTGACCTTACCAGAGTTTCAGAATTTTCGAAAGCTTTATACATTAAATTATACCACCTAAACTAAGTGCGACATCTTTAAATGTACCACGCTATATAGGTACAATATGTATACTAACTGTACTAGCTTTGGTAGTTGGGGTTGGGGAGTTGGGGGTTGGTGGGATTTGCCTTCAAAATAAGTATATATTAGCAATTCTTCACGTGTTCACCCGAAGTTCGTAAGCACAGTGCTACTTTGCGTTATTTTTGTTACCCTTTCCACGTTGAACACATTGTAATTAGTAACAATTGCCAACCATTTGTAACATGGCTGCCCCCTAGTGTCTGGAAGTATGTCGAACACCACAGACTGGGGCAAAGACCAATAGGAACACTATATAATACTCACGGCTGCGTACTGGCCCCTAGATTACAAAACTCTCTTGAGTACGATTTTGTTCACAATTCTCCATATAAAATTTGAGTTTGAGCATGAAATCGTACTCAAAGGGTTCCGTAATATCGGGGCCTGATTAGCCTGTCATGGACTGTGTAGCGACATCGAATTAACTGAGATAGTTTAGACTCACCAAAGACATGGTTACACACCGTGTACTTTCTCCAGACAGAGGATCATTAGATTTACGTGTACTTCTGTAACCAGTGGAATAGTACTGTAGATACAGATGTTAATGATAGTAAAATTAATGCGAAATTAATGCGAAAATGTATGCGAAAAAGGAAGATTAGTGACCTGTTGCATTGATTTACACTCGCATTTATTTATTTCGCATTAAATTGTTCTCGCACTAATTTCTGGATCTACGGTATTAATTGTATCCAGTGTTTTACTTGACAATTTTCACAGTCGATCCATTAGGTATTGCATGCCTCATAAAACAGACGTGTGTGTAGTATTTATTATTTAGACACGCTTACTGTTAATGGTATATTTATGTGCCATGTCAACTCATTTACGAGCTTCATCGAGGAAACATTCAATTGTTTTGATTAAATATCCGTTTCCTTAGTGGCTAATGACTTTTTGACAAAACATACCACACGTAAAATTACCAATTAATCAAGTAATTGCCTACCAAACGTGGTTTCGCAGTGTTCCTTAAAACCTATAGTAATTAAAACTGGCACCAATTCTTTAACCGATAAACATCTTCATTGTCCTGGCCTTAAAAAGGTTTAAGAGACATGTACAATTATTGCTAGACGGTTACGTCTTCATTGGAACAGCACAGAGACGATCGGGAGACGCCATAACGCACCACCATGGCACTATAACTAGTTATGGGCAGCAGCGTGCGTTCATATCCGGCCATAGCACAACAGGACTCTAAGCCAGACCGTTAAGCTTGACATTTCGGATCGTCGTTGTTTTTAGATTAATCAGTGCCGTATAACCTTAAGGACTCAGCCACGAGAGAATCCGGCCGATGACGTGCAGATGAGATCTTTCATAATATATATGGTCATGATAGGAAAGGCATGCGTACTGTACGACAACAGCTCGCAGACTTACCTAATCCAGATCACCCTTTCGGGAAGAGATCGTATCCGTTAATAGACCGTAGAGCTCTCGTATCTGTCCCTATCTCGCTGGGTATCGTTTCTCGAAGCTCTCGTATCTACTACGAGAGCATATGCACTACTACGAGAGCATGAGCACTCTTGTAGCAATCTCGTATAGCCCTATGGTCTCATAGTGGATATGAGAACTGCGAGAAACGACACCCTGATCGCTACGAACGTGATATATACTATGGTTTCAGCTTGTCGCAGAGAATGGCATGTGAAATGGAACATCAGGCGGGTTCGCATGGGCGCATTGTGATGGTTCAGAGTAGTGCTATTTGAACTCACCACAGATTTCTCATGAAGGTCATGAGTGATCATCATTTCCGTTGATATTCGGCATATATTCTCAATGAGTGTATTCAGCAAAAAATATAACTATACAGTCATGAATAAGCCAGAAATCCTACAGAATGTCCCCACTTGTTCACCTCTAAAATTCATAGATTTTGGAGTGAAGAGATGTCTTAATACGTACATCTGCACCGTTTCTGGCACATTATAAACTGTACAGAACCTGTTAGAATTGTCATCCAAAATAAAGTCTCACGTGTTAGCTTCTATTAATATATTATCAGTTACCATTCAATGCTACAAGAACTACTAGGCATTGGCATGGGTTGAATATATATCTTGATGTCGTTCATAGCTTCAGATCAACATCTAATGTTCAAAACATGTCTGGTGAAATCCCAGACGTATAGCCACAATATCGATTTTATTTATGCCAATTTATATATTTTAGTCAATGTTTTAGTACGTTTACCCCAGAACAACGTATTCGCCAAATGTTCATCAATGTAGGTACAGCTTTGAAATAGAAGTATTTTATACAGCAACCCTTAATGCGTTGATGTATAAGATATCGATTGCATTCGGCACTTAACTACTTTCCAAACTAAGGCAAATGTCAGCACATTAAACATATCAACAATATACCAATCTATAGCACTTGTCGGTTTTCTGTTTACTCTTTGCAAAAGGAATATATGCCAGTTCTTGCTTATAGGGGCGTCTTGCCCCACCCTACCCTATCACTCTATCACAGGACTTGTTCGGAGTCATCATAAGACAGAACGTATATACATAGATACAAGTCAAACGATTTTATGCTGTTCCTATTTTTTTTATAATAAACCGTATTACCCTACCAGGTGAGTTATCACATATATCATAACTGTTTTTTTTTAATATTACGAGTATATTAGAAATTGGTTGTCGTAAAATAGAATCAAGAGAGTGTATGTGTGGTATTGTTGCTGCTGATATTATTAAGCATATGTTCATGTCATGTCAAATTAACATGTCTGAAAGAAACACTATGCTAGAAAATATATGCGATGTAATAGATGTTAATGA
>JAUTBT010027187.1:0-19609 GCA_032361225.1 Lepetodrilus schrolli
ATTAGATAGAATGTTCTACCACTGGATAACCATGTCAATCTATATAGATAACTATGTCAAACAAACATTAGGTAGAATGTTCTACCACTGGATAACCATGTCAATCTCTATAGATAATACTTTCAAATAAAGATTAGATAGAATGTTCTACCACTGGATAACCATGTCAATCTCTATAGATAACACTGTCAAATAAAGATTAGATAGAATGTTCTACCACTGGATAACCATGTCAATCTATATAGATAACTATGTCAAACAAACATTAGGTAGAACGTTCTACCACTGGATAACCATGCCAATCTCTATAGATGACACTGTCAAATAAAGATTAGATAGAATGTAGACCACTAGATGACACTGTCAAATAAAGATTAGGTAGAATGTTCTACCACTGGATAACCATGTCAATCTATATAGATAATACTTTCAAATAAAGATTAGATAGAATGTTCTACCACTGGGTAACCATGTCAATCTCTATAGATAACTATGTCAAATAAAGATTAGGTAGAATGTTCTACCACTGGATAACCATGTCAATCTCTATAGATAACACTGTCAAATATAGATTAGGTAGAATGTTCTACCATGTCAATCTCTACAGATAACACTGTCAAATAAAGATTAGATAGAATGTAGACCACTTCATAACTATGTCAACCTCTATAGAAAACAATGTCAACAGACAATTAGGAAGAATGTAGACTAATAGACCACTATGCTAAATGAGGATTAGATAGACTGTAGACCACGAGATAACTATGTCAAATGATTAAGTAGAATGTAGACCATGCTAGACATCAATGTCAAATTAACATTGGTAGAATTTAGATGACTAGATAAGTATGCCAAGCAAACATTAGGTAGAATGTAGACCATATGTAACTATATGTCAAACGTAAACTAGTGAGAATATAGATCACTATATTCCTTATAAAAGGCATAGGATTCACACCAAAAAAATAAAAATTTGTATTAAAAAAATGTAAATCCAAAATTGTAAAATGTCATAAAAAATCTAAAACAATGTCTCCAATGTTATTGGCAAGGACTAAAACTATAGCAAATAAAGACTAGAAAAAAATGTTGACTGCACTAGATAACTATGTCAAATGAAGATTAGGTAGAATGTGGACCACAATAGACAGCTCTTTTTTACTTAATTACACATCAATGCACACACGCTCTCTAGAAGTTAAACGTGATTGCTATTTCGGTATTGAGTTGCACTTTTAGTATTATTCACACTTCTCAGGGTGGCTGTAATTAGCAAGGGTGAATTGAGAGATTACCTTTCCTGTCTGATTACAGACTCGCTCAAACTGACACATGCTTCCACAGATGTAACCTGAAAATTATGAGCCGTAAACAGGATACAGTCTCATAACACTAATTACTTCTCGTTATTGTACATTAATAATTTTAAAGCAGGAACAACCTCACAGAGAGTCGATATTGATGCCGTTATATTGCGTCTACTAATCAGTCTTCATCGGCAATCTTGGACCTCATCAATACTTATCATCAAAATTAACACGTTAAATAGATGAGGCAAGGTAGTGCTTTTGATCTTCGTAAAACTTCCAGGCTTTCTTACTGACTATACTAACATTATCGTATTATGGTAGACGAGAGAAAAGAATGATGAAAGCAATATAGATAATTCTGGTCAATCACATGGTTTTACAAATCCAGCATCGATTCCTAACAATCTTCTTGCATGAAACAACCATAATGAATATTTGCAACATAAACTCAAAACTTAAAACAAATTTTATTCTGCTGGAAATGTTACTAGTCTGTGAAGTGATTTAACCCCCTCCCTGCTGGATTAGACACAGGTAATGCTCTTTAGGGCCTGCAGCATGGAGAAGGATAAGCACTAGTTTCAAATCATGGTTACAGTGTGTTCAAATTGAGAAAATGTTCTATAAGCAAGAACGAATACATTATTGTCCAATAGACGAACTATTTATGCATTGCTTCTGGTATAAAGTAGCATACCACCAACGGCTTATTATACGTTAGTACTTTTACACGATTATTTACATTAAGATCAATAATTCTGTTTTTACTTTTCATGAGACATATTTAAGAACTAGTCTAACGGACGGTTTTTGGATGGATAACTATAGAACATTACATCATAATAACTAGCAATTTCATAAATCAACCTAAATATCATTATATAACAAGAGTAAGACTTCCTTTACAGTAAATAAGTCTCAAACTAGCGACTGTAACTAGAGACTGTAACTAGAGACTAACTAGAGTGTAATGGTAGACTGTTGACTGTACTATATACTAACTAGAGACTAATACTGTAACTAGTGACTGTAACTATAGACTAGCTAGAGACTGTAATACTGTAACTAGTGACTGTAACTATAGACTAGCTAGAGACTGTTGTAATATTGTGACTAGTGACTGTAACTATAGACTAGCTAGAGACTGTAATACTGTAACTAGTGACTGTAACTATAGTCTGACTAGAGACTGTAATACTGTGACTGTAACTAGAGACCAGTCTATTCCCAGCACAGGCACTTGAGAGTGACCGCAGAAACCAATTACTGACCAAGGTTAACAGGACTCTAAACTAGTTGGGAGGATTCCTAGTGTTGTGATAGTAAAATGAAAATTTCTCTCTCTCAAGTGATGCTCATAACAACCAACAACAAACTGACTATTTTTCAATTTCATACAGACAAAAATCGGCAATCTAGCACCACTTGAGATGTGGTCCGTGATCTTAAACGACTAATTCATCTGATCTTGTCCAGCATAATTACTAGATGTTCCCGGGGAAACATACTTCAAGAAGAGCAAGTGTCATTTACAGGAGTGTTTGGACATCACAAGATTACCCCTGGTCCCAGGCCATGAAGATTGCCAGCAACGTGCTGGCTGACGATGCAGCATCGATCGGGATATGATCGGTCAGCTGTGTATGAAATGATCATCTCGATTATCCCAGACCTGACCTGACCATGTCGGCCATGTTGTAGACATCCAGACACACACACCATGTCGGCAGGTCA
Organism: Lepetodrilus schrolli; assembly: GCA_032361225.1. NCBI lineage: Eukaryota > Metazoa > Mollusca > Gastropoda > Lepetellida > Lepetodrilidae > Lepetodrilus > Lepetodrilus schrolli. Next base: position 3,045 of record JAUTBT010027187.1, read on the forward strand.
ATAAATGTCTGGGTCTATACAATGTTGTTAATCGAAATTGTCTAAAATGTATAACATTGTCTGAAAAATAACCTGAAACCGGAATCTATTTCACAAAGTCTTAAACATGATTTATCTCCAAAGTTTTTGATTGGTCAATAAAGGTTTATTGACCCAATATTGAATGCGATTATTCTACATTATATACATTCCTGGTCACGTAAGTCAATGTATTTCACCAAAGTCGGTAGCAGACTAGGAATAATACACATTCAAAAGTTACATAAATAAGTTCCCATTTCAATTGAGGCCATATGAGAGGTGAAAGACCTTAATACACTCTTCATTCAAAGAGACTGCTAGGAACATTCCGACTTGTGAACTCCCACGTGGACCAAAATCTTGCACAAAGATCTAATTGGAACGGTGAAACTATGTCATTATCAGGACAATAATGGTACCTCTTCTGAAGCCACTCTTGATCCCAGGCGAGAAACGAATAACCAGGCGTCAATGGCCTAAATATTTGGCTTACTTGATTGCACCCAGCATTCTGACCAAGATATCCCAGTGGCCAGAAGGTGTTAATATAATGAAGGCATATCCTGTCATAGTCACTTAGAACATAGCAGTGTTTCGCTTCCTACAAAGTAAACACTTAATGGACCCAGCAGTCCCATTGCCACAGACCAGGAAAAACATCACAGAAGAGCTCACACAAGTATACATACTTTTAACGTTATTAATATATGCAATACACATTTCTTGTAATTCAATATGGACATATTTTGGTAGTGCACTAGTACTGTTTATGAATAACGGAGTTCTACCTGTACCCATGTAGCATACTCATACAATTAATGTCTGACAAACAGTAACTTGCATGAACTTGTTATATTACAATCTGAGTTTTTTTACAAGGCAAACACATTTGGTGTTCAATATGAGCAAAGTCATATTGTCATATGTGTAGGAGAATGTACAAAACTGTAGATTATTTATGCATTTATGCATATGATGAGTGTTTGAGGCTGATATAATCTAGAGTTCGAGAACATTCTCTCACTTAAATCAAAATAATTGATCCAATGCTATACCTTCAACATGTTTTGCATTCCGTCATAGTGTTCATATATCTTTAATTTAATGTTTAATAAACTTGATACACATCTCTGCTTCTGTTAGGCTGATGTCATGCATGCCAACATCTACGACTATGTTAGCAAGTGTTCCAAAATGGCACTGATAGTACCATGATACCAACTGTTACTTTAATCAAGAAAAGCACAACAGAGCACACGATGGAGCACAATGGAGCACAACCAACGTAGCTCTAATTCTGTACCAGCAGGTCAAGGAAGGTCAATGAAGGTGTGGCAATGCGAGACTTCCTGGAAAGCTCCATGGACGACCCACTAGGATGATCTGTGAATTACGGCCCAATCAATGTAACACAGCAGTCGCAATGCCCAATCAGTCATTATCTGCAGCTACAACAATGTTGTCAGTCACGAGGACATCTCAGTAGTAGTCAGTCCTTCCCTTCCAGCTAAGCTCTGTTGTACAGTCAGTCCTTAATCTCATTCCCTTTCACTCCAGCTAAGCTCTATTGTACAGTCAGTCCTTAATCTCATTCCCTTTCACTCCAGCTAAGCTCTCTTGTACAGTCAGTCCTTAATCTCATTCTGTTTCACTCCAGCTAAGCTCTTGTACAGTCAGTCCTTAATCTCATTCTGTTTCACTCCAGCTAAGCTCTGTTGTACAGTCAGTCCTTAATCTCATTCTGTTTCACTCAAGCTAAGCTCTGTTGTACAGTCAGTCCTTAATCTCATTCCCTTTCACTCCAGCTAAGCTCTGTTGTACAGTCAGTCCTAAATCTCATTCTGTTTCACTCCAGCTAAGCTCTGTTGTAGTCAATCCTTAATCTCATTCCCTTTCACTCCAGCTAAGATCTGTTGTACAGTCAGTCCTTAATCTCGTTCCCTTGTCTCCAACCCAATTGCCTCCGTAAGACTATTTCAAATCTGACCTTCAACTCATCCGATTCTGTCTGTAAAGCTTTGCAATTTTCCTTGCAAACAGATGTGACAGAATACAGGATTTACGATGAAACTTTCAAAACTTTACATTCCAAAATGTTTATTCAGCATCCAGTGATCAATTATAAAAAATACATTTCCATTTAAAAGGAATTCTACATGAGATTGAAACGTCCTCCAATTCAGAGAACAGTCCAGTGGCTCACGAATTGCCTTGTAAAAATAACAAAAAAGTCATAACATTTCTATGGAGGCAAGGTTATGGTTGGCCTGCTTCCTGTTTGGGGAGTCTGAAATACGATATGAAGCAGCAATTGTGATTAATCCTGTAAAAAGGGGATTAAAGTGAGAGTAAATGAGTGGGCTCTACTTTCATAAATCTGTAACTGTAAAACGATACAATCTTTGCCTCTTAGAATAGAACCATGGATTAAGGGGATTAAAGGATGCTGCTGGCATGAGTGTCCGGTTGTAAAACAGCGCAAACATGCTGAAATACTCTATGTTGCCCGTTGACTCTTTATCTAATGAATTCAAAAATAGAACCTTGGCATTAATTAAGCCAACAGTTAGAAGGTTAAGTAACTATGGAAAATGACATTTTGTTTAATAGTTCAACCCATGTGAACACCATGGTGGTAGGCTAGCTGAGTGGAAGAGTGTCAGATTATAAACCAAAGGTTCAGGTTTGAATATTGTCATGCTTGTATATCTGTGGGTTTTACTAGGTTGCAAAGCTGATTTGGGTAATAATGATAATGACAAGTTCATGCTATCACTGAATTACTGTGGAAAATGACAAAAGAAGTCCTGGCTATTTTCTGCGATATTAGTAAAGCGTTTGATCACATATGGCATAGCGTCCTTCTTGAAAGCTAAATTCATGCGGAATGCTAGTCTGGTTTAATAGTTATCTATCTAATCATTCACAAACTGTCATAATAAATGGTGTTCATTCTGACAGCAAATTGCTGGGGTACCACAAGGCTCAGTCCTAGGACCCTTACTATTCTTTATATACATTAATTACATAACTACTGGCATAACTAGCAATTTAGGCTGTTTGCTGATGATACTTCTTAGTTCTTGTTTGTTTGTTATTAAAGACACCCGTATTGCTAGTGTAATAATAAATGATGATCTTAAAAGAATATTGAAGAATATTTACAACAAACAGGGTCAAAAACTGAACTGCACAGGAATTCCTTTTTTCTATCCACGATTAAAGCATGGAATGAGCGGGATGAGGAAATAAAGATGGCTGACAATATAACTCAATTTGAAAACATGACCAATCCTAATAGAAAAAAAATGCTAGTCTATTATTATATTACAATTTTGGACAATGCTGTACTCAAGTTATACTTTCTAGACTCAGACTTGGCTGCAACAAATTAAACAGTCATAAAAATGCTCGATTCTTGTTAAATGATAGTTCTTGTTCTTGTGGCCAAATGAAGATCCAGCTCATTACTTCTTAACTTTCCAAAAATCAAACAAATAGATCAAACAAATACTTTTTTTGCAAAATGTAAATATTGAGTGCATTCTTCGTGGTAGTAAACATGATGTCCCTGTTAATAATTATGAATTGATATTGTCCTCTGTTCACAAATTCATCTCCCAATCTAAACGCTTTGTAATATAATTTATTATTTGGCTTAGAAATTCCTCATAAGTTGGTACTCTTATTTCTCTTGTTAAATTACACTCTACATACGGTCATTCTAAATATGTTAGCCATATATTTGTTATAATGTTAATGTTTTTTCTTTTCCTTAGATTCATTCCTTTGGTCTCGTGGGTAGCAACATTAGATGGTAACATCCTGGGGCCTGTTGAACAGAACACTTGTAGCTACATTTAATTGTAAGTCAAATTTTCGGAACCTGCTACAAATGTAAGTCTGGTTGAATGGACCACTTTTATTGCTACAATAGTTTTAGCTAACAATATTTTCAAGTATTGTAGCGATAAGTGTCATATGCAATGAACTTTTAGCGGGTTCCGAGATTTTGACTTACAATCAATTTTACCTACATCTGTTCTGTGCACCAGGCCCCTGATTGTCAATCCCATCTCATGATACAATTATATATTATTGTATTGTTAAATGTCTTGTATGTATGTGCTGTCTGGAGAATAAATATTGTTTAATCAAATGACAAAACTTTCACTCACTACACATACTAGTCAGTGGTCGGAATTAACCCTCTCCCTGCTGGAATAGGCACAATGGAGATGGTTAAAGGGCCACACAGAAAGAAAACAGGAACCATGCATGTACCACTATTCAAGTATAGAATGCTTCAACAGTGAGTTCAATGACCTATGTCCGCCATGGTTCTCTTCAATGTAATTTCAAACCAAACTGTATACAATGGCACCATTATGCAAGAAAATGCTCCAAGACAATTTGGCCGGCACGAAAGTTGATTATGTTCCCAGCACCTCACTTCCATCACGTTCCTTCCTAAACAGATCTCGCTTAATCCTCTCACAAGTTGGATTGTGCCTCGCTCACTGCTCCATAAAACATCTTAATTCTCACATGTAACAGAAGACATGAACACACTTCTTGCTTTATACAGTTGTTACGACATTCTTGGTGGAATTACCCCGATGATAACATCAATATTGCACCAGTCACTGTATGATTTCATTAAAGCTGAGTGGAACTGGGGCTTTAACTGATGAGAAACAAACACAAAAACACTGTAAATTGGTTGTGACAAAGATTGTGAAAAGGTAAAAAATATTCTCATATTCAAAGAATTAGCTTTGCTTGAAGTTAAGAATGTGCCCATTCAGTAGAAATATGAAACATTTCCTCTTTGATAAAATATCCATAAATAGGATGAAAGTAGAAAGATGAAACTTGATCGAGAAATTAAATTATTGTCATGATGCGCTATAAAATAGCTTTTCTGAAGTGTTTCAACTCAATAAAACTGATTCATCATCATTCATATTATATTTCATTCAACATAAATATTAATAACATGAAGCTTAACCTTGTCGTCCAATGCCAACGGTGGATTTAGTCACAAAATAATGTACAAAAAAAGCTGCTCTTGAAGGCAGTAAATAAGATAACATAACACTGGTCAAAACTGAGCACACTCAAACATCTGATGACATAATCCTACGTATAACCAAACTTTCCAACTACTAGTATTAGCTACAACCAAACCTCCTCAAATCTGCCACATGAAGCTACAAACCAAATGTCTTGACATGTCAGTACTGAGCAGGGTTCAACCAAGCTTTCCAACAAACTTCTTGACAACTTCAAATATATGGCTGGATGGAAGCAAATGTTGAAGCACTTGCCCAGATAGAGTTCAGGCCACTTGGCACAACCCAAGATGACCTCCATGATGTCAATGACATAACTTCACTTTAACAAACCTGCACACTTGTTAGCAATCGGTCATAGAAACTCTAAACACAGAAACTGAGAAACCAACACGATTCTAATGATAAAATCATTCTATTCATATTCAGATTAAGAATCATTCGAGCAATCCCTCTATTAAAGGTTAGATCACAGTTTGTGCCACTACAAGGGCCAAGGGAATTAGTGACCTGGAGAATCCCGATCTATGGTCCTCAACTCTGTGCACTAGGTAAAACCTGCAGATATTATGCAAATGAAGATACAACTGAAGTAACCATGTCTATTTTTACAGCATCAAAGGACACTTTTTCTTGTGTAAATATTTATTCATTAAATTAACAGTTCTGACTAATACTTGCAAATCCATGTTACAAATTTGGTTTCCTAATAGGTGACGTTTCTTTGAATCAGATGTAATGAAGTAGTTGGCAATGTAATGGAACTACTATTTTAACACACAGACATGACCTGCCAGTGTGGACCAGAGGACATAAAGGGAACATTAATACAAGTGTTGTTATGTGTCGCCATTTGAAATAATGATGGTAGGTTCTTGGCTTTTGTTCTCAACCAAACTACTGTGAAACTGCCTTTAATAGAGGCCAATTGGATGGTATGAGATACGAGATGGTATGAAATACAAGATAGTATTAAATACGAGATGGTATGAAATACGAGATGGTATGAGATATGAAAATTAGCTAAGTTCTGTAGGTTGTTATGATCTTCTGTAGACTGGCATAGGGGCTTTGTATTCCAGGTTAATGTAGGCCATCATGGGTTCTGCGAGCCTTCATATGGTCTGTAAGCCTTCATGGGGTTCTATAGGCCATATTCTACAGGTTCTATATTTCGTCATGGAACTATCTGTAGGGTGTCATTGGTTTCTGTAGGTCACAAGTTTATGTAGATAAAAGGATGGTAATTAGATTACCATCAAACCTACAACTTTCATGGATAATTGAAACATTCCATGACAATGGATCATTAAAATGGTTAAATAAGCAGGCCAATGTAATGTTCTTGGGAACAAATGCTATACTTTTGGTGTGGATTCTGACATAGATGATGGAGGTACTCAACAACTGGCAAAGACTTTCTCGTGTCTATGAGACATTAAACTGTTTGTGTGTATATTAGATGTAACATGAAAACAGGCTAAGAGTATTTTTTTAAAGTACCAATTTCATAAAACACTAATCATGAATCTCTAAACTAATCTCTAAACTGATTTAAAACGTGTATTATATTGTCCCAATAGTCTGCATTGGCTGACCGAGTACGATGAACATATACAAAAGTACCTGCAACAAAGACATGAAACACCTTTGTGTTATCCCACGAAGACAAGAGTACCTGGTGTCATGAATAAACTCTGTGAATGCCTTCAATACAAGCATGACACCTCCTCATATAGCCTGGAGCTAGTAGGACCCATTGCATGTAGGGCCGTCATATCTGATACGCCCTCTGCGGTTCCCAATGTCCCAAATTTGGCTTTCAGTATTGGTTTAAAGGTAAAGAACACAGTAATGTCTGGTTTGCATGACAAGTTGAAGTTACTTTGCAGGAGGAAGTGTACACGCACCATGACCAGGGCCAATACCAATGAAATTACACACTGGCATAGTTCTGTGAATAAAATATACACAGCTAGAACGGCCTGCTTCAGATGGTATTGACGTGTGGACAATAAATACCCTGTGGGTATGTACATCCCTTGGCACTTCATTAACATCACCAGTAGACCTTTATTCATGGCTCTTCCTTGGCTCAAATATATGCTACAACCAGAATACACTGCATATTCTGAAATAGTGGTCAGATGTGATTGCACAAGCCTGAATTTCATAAATATGATCAGAGGGTTTTACCTTAATACAATTTGCTGTTTTCTTTCATTACACATCCTCATAAAATATTCCTTATCATACAAAGCATTTAGGGTATATAGTGTGAAGTAGCTGTATTGGGAAATATAATGATGCATTATATAAAATAAAAATCCACATCATAGAAAAATGTTATATTAGAAGAAAGAAAAATATTCAGTGAGGTATCAATCCAATTTACTGTACAAATCAGTCAGGAAGTATTTTGATGATAGCATTGAATATTCATTGGCTTAATCCAGCATGAAATATAGTCTTTATAACATCATGCTAAAAGCCTGTTCGATAACCTCTCGAAATGAATGCACTGAATGCATATTTGACATTTTTACTGACATGATGGTCTCATGAAACATGTGTTTAATGTACAATACTGAACACTTGACGATGTTAAAATGCATAAATACACATTTCAAGATATAAACTTACTAATTCATCTTTATTTGATATCTTAAATCTATTTTATTGGCACACTGTTTAATTGCATATCACATTCAACAGCATTGAACACTGACAAATCGAACAAATCAAATAGAAATTGTTTCTTTAAATAAATCATCAATTTGAATAAAGTTTTATTTGAAAATGGGATATGCAGATATTAAGCAAAATCTACAATAAAATTTGTGAAAACACCTAAATATAAAGATGTTCTGATAATATTTCTCTATAACGTCAAGCACCTACAATGATGTCTTTACCAGCATTATAACTGAACCTGATATAATACAAAATTGTAGGTAAATACTAATTATTTATTTGCTGTAATATTAAACACAATAACCAGCAGAACAATGAAGATAATCACGACATCATGCTGTTGTTCTTCCACAGACCTATTGTTGTGTGATGTCATCACTAAACAATAGTTATTGCAGTCTCACATTACTTCGAATGTTATCAAATCCACCCTTCTTTGCATATACTAATTTCTATCATTTCCATGAAATATCTTCTCTGGTTAGATATTCACAACTGATTTTGTTTTTATATTCACCACAATTAAAGTATACTTAATTGAAACATTCAGAGAACAGTTAGTATATGTCACTGTGAATAAAATAGTTGCAATTTAATAGTGGGCAATGTCACCATAAATATTTACGTAGACAAATAGTGGTGACCATCTACTAGCATTGACTGTAAAGTGACAGACGAAGACCAGTAGAGTGGTGGGAGACATGACAAACGATAACTACTGGCAGACTATATGACATGAGATCTTAACCAAGAACTAGCTAACACAATCAGCTGCCAATGGCCTGAAACCTTGGTACTTATGAACTGGAATATTCTCAGGGCTGCATCCAGGCTATGCTTCTATTCATAGTCATATACTATACTATATACAATAAAGGTATTATACTACTTTTTTTCTGAAAGTACAGGTAGTAGTTTGCTGAACAAATGAGATTGGTAGTAAATCAGTTTGCTCATGTGTACGATCAATTTGCTGCTTCACTTTTGTTTTTCCTACAAAACACTACAAGGTTCAAGCCTGTACTAAATGTAGCACTACATAGTTCTATGTACTTTCTGTGCCATAGCTTTATGCAACACTTTACAGTGAAAAGCAATGTGTCCTGTTAATGAACTCTAGGTCTAAATCTAATTAGGATAGCAAGCAATATATAGAAAAGACATTGGTATCAAAGGTCAAATAACGATATTGAAATCATAACATTTTCAAATCTCCGGCCCCGAATGACTATTTTCCCCAAGAAATACAAAATCCAGAGTTCTACAGGATGAAACACCTTCATCAATACAATGCATGCCAAGTGCTGTTTTAACATTCAGACAATTGAGGATAGAAAGCTGTACCGACTGCACAATGACATATGTACAGCTTTATGAGGTGTTAGTCAATGGACATCATGCAGAACATATACCTCTGAAAATGACTGTTAATTTTGCAATACACAGTCTATGTGGAAGTCAGATGACAGCTTAATTGATGGCAGCTCACAAGTGCAAATTTAACTGATAATATTCCCAGTCAGAATGAAATATGATAATCATAATTTATTCAGAAACATGGTAAAAATGTGCAATATTTCAAGTCTTTCTTCTTTTGATCAGAATGTTTGATCATAATGCTGAAAGAAAACTGAGCCAATAAATAACTACAGGCAAAGAAAACTCTGGTTCTGATGAGTAAACTATAGGTAACATTATCTGTCACTGATCAAGATCACCACCAATGTTACAAATGTCTTGAGGGCCTGTGGACTTTCTGAAAAGAAATAAGTGTATTTCCAACACAAATATGCTAAGTAGCCCAGTGGGACAGGCATGCAAATACATTGGGATAATAAAGACATTAACACCAAAACAATATAACCGGAAACAACTTGCCATCCATTCGTTCCTGAAGGTTTCAAAATTAACTCAAATTTCCTATTCAATTCATTACTATCTTGGCAGTTCATCCATCCACACGTTCTCAGGTACTAGAGCTGATGTCAAGTGGCGCCCACTGCTGTACAAAGTAACACCACCATAGTCCACTAACTTCACTTGTGGTTACCTGATACTTCATCTCTTTAATTCAGTGCACCTCAGGTTTCCTTACATGAAGGGTTATACTGTAGTCCGGAACTAAATCAGGGTATTCGCCATACCTTTACTATATCAGGAAGTGATATATATAAACATTGACTTATGCCAGGCCTACCAGTATGACACTTTCGTGAAATGGAGCCCAGTATATACTCAGCAATGCTTCGATGAGACTATCAATAATATATTCATTACATTTTTTTTTTAAAGTAAAACAATACGGGAACATTTAGCTTGCAAACAGCCCCCCAAGGAATAATATAACATATTGTCTAGATTTTTGCCATGTAATGTAATCAGTTTGAAATCATATCATGTAGTGCTACATCTGAATCATCTTTGTTCTTGTTGTGTTTAATGGTAAACATCACTCTGTATCAAGGAAATGAAGTACCTTGTTCACAAACCCAACCAGGTTCTGATATGAACAGAAATCTATATAACAAGTTAGCCAAATGTTTAGTAGTTCATAAATAACCATGAACATAGTCATCTAATGGGTTTACAAGAAAAACAAAAGCAGAATTGAGAAAAGGTGCACTTTGATCCCTGTAACCAGACATGTCCTTACCAAGCCTAACACCAGAACTAGAAGAGATTTACACTGGAGCCATAGCCCATCAATTAACCACAACACCCAATCAATTACCGCCTAATGCATGAAGTTATTTTCATCGACCTTGACAAAAGGGACATAACTGATACTCTGTGTCACATGAAAGAGCACACTAGCAATTACCAGCAGATCTACTAGCAGTTGAGCCAGTGTCCCTACTATTTAGCCATCTATTTCCGGTGTCTCTGGCTTCATTACACCACAACTACATCAGTAATTGACATTCATGGTGAAGTAATACAGGAGCCGGTCCAAAAACATCACCAAATAACATTTATTTCTTAATACACACAAAGATATCTTGGCAAGAAAACTTCATTAAGAAGAATATAAACTTGAAATTCAGATAATCAAATATTAAGTGAAATTTTTTTTTTATTTATCTACAGGTACATGCATGTTTGAATTAACCCTCTCTATGCTGAAGGCAACTGGAGATGCTCTAAAGAGCTGTGTCTGTACCTAATCCATCATGGAGAGGGTTAATCCTACACAATACAAGCAGATCTTGATGTCACTCACATGCAGTTTGTGATGTTAGACATGCACCTTGACTGGTCACTCTGTACTCACAGTCAAATATCATTAATCACATCTGACCATGAAAACAAACTAATCAAAGGAGCGTGACTTGAGATTAACACCCCCCCATAGTATAACATCCTCAACACCACAATGTGATGATATCCCCCTAACGCCACAACATGACATCCTTAGTCCCATGGCCATGTAATACTAGTACCAGAACATCAACCATACTCTACAGCACTAGTGGGCCTTGTCACCCAGGCTCCTTATATCTTCATAGATAAAATCAGCCTGTGATGTTGGAAATGTTTTATTTTCAATATATGGCAGTGTTTTACTTTCAATATATGGCAGTGTTTTACTTTCAATATATGGCATTTGTTTTACTTTCAATATATGGCATTTGTTTTACTTTCAAAATATGGCATTTATTTTTACTTTCAATACAGTGTAGTGTTTTATTTTCAGTATGTGGCATTGTTTCACTTTCAGTATACAACAATGAGAAAGCCCATACAGCTATTGTAGAGAAAGAATGTAGGAGACCAGACAAATTCTCCTGGATTGTCAACGGACGATGATAATTCATTAATTAAAGTTGATCTGTGGATATTTCGATGAAATAACGGTAACATAATACGTTGAGATGAATCACACTTCATGTTATGAATGTATGTCTGTCATAGGTACTAATTTATCAAGATTGGTTTTTTTCATTAGTGAAATAATCTATAATCATTATTCGACTGATCTAATCAAAAACAGCACATGTCACATAGAATAATGGCATAATAAATGTAAAAAAAGAACAATCTATTTTACAGATTAAAGCTAAATCTCTTCAACATGTTGAAGTTTCTGAAGCTGATGAATCTCAAATGATTTGTCAAGTTAATTCAAGTGTATCTTGTGGCACATTAATTTGCTTTTTATTCAATTTTAATTAAAATAATATTCATTAATTGTTGCATTTTTCAGATGATCATTGTCAGGTTTCAAGTCTAATGCATTGCATTTTCACTTTACAGATATAAAGAAATATGACGCATCATGTTACAGCACCTTATTTCAAGTACATCTGTGGATGGTTTGCTAAATGAGTTACAAATCTTCACACTCTATATATAGATGACAGGTGAGAAACTTTCTGATCATTTGAGTTCTGAGTTAATCGGAGCGTGAAACAGAACAATAATTGGTACATGTGGGAAATCTTCGTAAAGCCACGTTAATTCTAAAAACACCCGCGATAAATGTTTTCACACTAATTATTACAACAATGTTTTCACACTAATTATTACAACAATGTTTTCACACTAATTGTTACAACAATGTTTTCACACTAATTATTACAACAATGTGCATAAACACATTTCAAATTGTTGCCTTTTTTTCAAAGGCTTTTCACCAATTCCTCACAATATTAATAAACCTTTTTGAAATAGTGCTGTCAATGTATTGAATATTGGAACATGACCGATAGCCGATAATAGTTTCTCCTATATATAAACAGTTATAATGGTTCTTTTGCAGAAACGAGACTACATCAATATCTGCTTTTAAAACAATCACGTTATAACAGAACGATAGATACATAACTAAATGAGATTGTATTCCCAACAGACACATCAACAATTTCAGCGGCATATGGCAATCAAGTTCCCACCATCAACTTTCCTCTGAAAGTACTGGATCCATGCAGATATAGGGGAGGCAGGGCGGAGATGAATTAGCTAATTAGTGACACAGTCACAACAGGCAGGCTAGAGATAAATCTGTCACTACTGTGAGTGTATCACTGCCAGATACCCTATCAGTGGTTCTGAGTCCTGCAATGTAGAGATACTGACAGTATCCACCGTATCTAGACAAGTTTGGGTCCAATAACATGGAGATATACGGGGACAGTTATGCCCGTGAATACATCTCCATTGCATTATGTGACCCGTGATGTTCTCACTTCCCTCAGATGAAATGTGAATATGGCAGTAATGATGTTCAATACTTGATAAGAACCTTCTGTGTGAAACAAAAGTAATGCTCAACTGTTGACTTCTATGCTTACATAAAAGTCCTGCAATTTTGTGATGGAACCTAGTTTTGTTCCACTGTATGTTTGATGTAAATAAAACACATTGGCTGAAAACGGGAAGGCCTTTACAATCAAGCCAATACCTTGGTGGTCTCAATGATAGCTATAAGAGTGCTATGGTTTGATCTGAGAGCATTGTGAAATAACACCATGAGTTAGTTGAAACTATTCTGATGACCAAAAAAACAGGTGTCCATTAATTGATTGGTTGAATTGGAGTTTAGAGCACCTTAACCCTCTCACTGCTGCAGGCAACCAGAGATGCCCTAGAAAGTTGTCCTGGTGTATATTCCAGCAGGGAGAGGGTTAAAGATTCCGTCACTCATATCATAGATGGCACATGCCCTGTTTGTACTAGGCCAGATTTCCACTGTACTGGCTGGTGTCAAAGAATAGCCAATGTATTTAAGGCATGTGCAAAATGGTATTGCTAGTATCACCTTGTGCCAGCCAGGGTGTTTCATTATAAGAAGTTTTAAGTGTTAATGCCAAAACCCAAGATTTCCCTATGGAATACAGATTATCAAATGCAGGTTCACAAATACATAATTAATGTGCCAAATTAAAAGGTAAAAAAACATAATATATTTCTTCAAATAACTACCATAACAGAAATCAGGCTAGAATATATATGTTAGCAACAGCTAGAGTTTACTGTTATATAACATTTTGAACTCTTTTGTGATGGCTTGTTGGTAATTGAAGTATTGTGTGAGTGAGTGAGTGAGTGAGTGAATTATTGTTTTACGTCACAGCGGGAATCTTTCACCCATACATGACGATGAATGAATTAATTATACAATATTTAATCCTATTCAATTTCATTATTCCATTTGTTCAGTCATATATTCACTTTTAATCCATTCATATTGTATAATTAATTCATTCATCGTCATATATGGGTGAAAGATTCCCGCTGTGATGTAAAACAATAATTCACTCACTCACCTTTTTTTTCTTCTGCCTGGTGTCGATTTTCTGACAAATTTGAAAGTTTATTCACAATGTTTGTTTTCTTATCTAGTTTCAGGTGCTGATCTGACTGTTAGCCCTAACAATAATGTGATTGATGTTGGCGGCAGCAACCCTACAAACACATTGACCCTGTCATGCAGAGGTTCACCTGGAGCAGCCAGCCTCTATTTATTGAGGATTGGTAAAACAACCAGAGGAAATAGTGATCTGGAAGATGAAAACAATGCTATCATTGAAGCTGAAGCAGGCACTGATATAGTAATAAAGCCTGCTGGAAGTTCGCTCCAGAGTCGAATGACCACCTCTGGACGGATACCGGGTATGAAGGATGTCACTTCTCAGATACAGATTGTCCTCCGAGATCTCCGGTGTTCTGATGCTGGGCAGTACTTCTGTTACAGTTCTGTAAATCCAGCTGGAGTAACAACAGAGGCACTAAACATCACCGCAAGGGGTAAGAAATACTAGTACTAGTAGTAGTCATGGTAATAGTAACTACACGTACTTAAAATGTTATCCTGCATATGACAAACCTGTAAATATTTCCGTTCATAACTATAACGGACTAGACACTTTATATACCATGTATACAGAGAATGATTTTGATTCATATGGTTCACCCATCAATGTGTACAGCAACCATGCTAATTATTATCACTAGGACTAGTATTACACTTTCTGACGCGATATTGATGGGATGCGATGTCTGGTAGAGTGGCAATGCAGTTATCATCCTTGGGCTTGTCAGTACCAGCCAGTGCTCGCAGGTTTACTGCAACATTCAGCGCTACGGATGTTGCGGGTTTCCTCCTGCACTCTCGCAGTATAAGTTGTTCACTTGGGGCTTGTAATAAATAATTAGCCGTTCGTGGCCCCATACTGTGGATATTGTTGGAGTAACATATACGTTTGGATTATCCTGATATTAGATCACAGCCACTTTGAAGCAGGCCAATTATTTTTTTAATACATTTTTTTTATTAAAAAAAAATCATTTTAATATATAAATAGAAATAATAATAAACAGACCCATCGAAGAAATAATAATAAACAGACCCATCGAAGACATGCTTGAAATCCACACTGCCTCCACACTCCAGAATCTTAGCACCTGGCTACACGGTCAGTTGTCTTATGAGACAGTTATGTACTTACCGTCTAGTCGCCCCATATCAAATAATAGCAAACTAATTTTATCATTGACATGTAAGATTCAGATATCTCGTTCTTTTTAACAATTGTTTCTTAATCTCGTATAGTAGTTTTTTTTTCTAATTTCTTTTCAGTTAAGCCACAGAATATTGAAATGATCTTGAGGCCACAATCGACCAAATATGATGTAGGTGACCGACTGGAGATCAAGTGTAATGGGGACCTCGGAAACCAGAACATAGATTACAACACCCCCAACAACAACTGGCTGTGGCGTTGGAGGTCGATTGGCAGTGACTTTAACACATGGACCGCCTACCCTTCCATGAACAACGTTACATCCACAGTAACAGGTGGATCGTCCTCTGACAGTTGCCAGACACGAGCATCCTCAACTCTGATACACTACATCACCAAGCTTGACAACGGTCGTCAGTTTCAATGTGCTGCTTTTTCAGACAACAGCATAAGTGGCAACAGCACGATATATATAAGTAAGTATTTAAACAATACTAGAGTGTGTGTGTGTGTGTGTGTGTCACTGTGTGTGTGTGTCACTGTGTGTGTGTGTCACTGTGTGTGTCACTGTGTGTGTCACTGTGTGTGTGTGTGTGTGTCACTGTGTGTGTGGGGGTGTGTGTCACTGTGTGTGTGTGGGTGTGTGTGTCACAGTGTGAGTGTGCGTGCGTGTGTGCGTGCGAGTGTGTGTGTGTGTGGGGGTGGGGGGTGAGTGAGTGAGTGCGAGAGGAATGATGGGGGGGGGGGGGGGATGATGTCTTTTGATTTTAAAGTGACTCACACACCAAATTCATATTGTACAAACCTAAAGAACTGATTATGCTACACCACGTACAGTGATTGATTTCCGGTCAAATGATTTTTATCGATTAATCAGCTCATTTTCTGAGCAGTCAGTTTGTTTATTTACATAGACTGCTAGGTGAGCAGGAGCGCATGATCTTTCAACGGTCTCACCGAGGACCAATCACATCATACGCTTCTAACCACGTGACTAATATAGCCTATGTAAATAAACAATATGAGCGGATTTATCGATAACAGATCCATTTGGAAGGAAATCAATGTATGTGGTGTAGAATCATCAGTTCTTTAGGTTTGTACGATATGAATTTAGTTTTTGAGTTACTTTAAGTTAGGGGCAGGTGGTAGCGCAGTAGTAGAACATTGGACTTCGGAGACAAAGGTTCCAGGTTCAAATCCTGCCCCCGGGGGCCCAGCATCAATGTTCGCGGAAGTTACCTTTCTGATGCAATATTGATAGGATGCGATGTCTGTAGAGTGGCAATGCAGTTATCATCCTTGGTCTTGT
>JAUTBT010027198.1:0-19607 GCA_032361225.1 Lepetodrilus schrolli
AAATTACAGATTTGACCACCATTAACATTGGGCCTATGGAGAAGGACCCCCTTATTATTTTCTGAATTTCTAACACTTGTATTAGTAACTTGCTGCTTTTGTAGATTCATTTGTTTTAAACAACACTGGTAACTCTCTAGATTTGTTTACTTCTCAACAAACAATTCAACTTCCATAGGTTAATTTTCTGGTAAGTTTAAATAAATATAGGAATTATTTTGGCGAAACATTCTGAAACTGAAGTATTACATCTCTATTGATATGACTTTCCACTTGTGCTTGTAGATGCAGGGCCCGAGGTCACTACGACATGCGAGCTATGTGGAACTGGCTACTCTCGGCAGACGACATTACGCGATCACTACAGGAAGAAACACCAAGTGGACTTCAGTGTGAAGCAGGGAAAGACAAGCGTGTCACCGACTGCGATGAAATCATCTGACGGGCAATCAAAATTTTCAGAAGCAAATGGAAAATGTTCCAAGAAAAAGAAAGATGAAGCGAAGACAGTTCATGTCGTCATAACTAAAACAGATGTTGAAGACAAGTTTGCTGATATGGAAGGATGTAGTACATTTGACATGGATAGATCTCAGCTCTTGTCATATAGCAAACAGGAAGTTGGAGATGATGATCTCTATAAAGAAATTCTTGATATGGACGGATCGGAAGTCGCGTGTATCGACCCAGATCCCGAATGTAATCCAGACACTAAAAACCCTGGCCATCAGTCCTCGCTCGCCATCAATGCTGCAGACGACTTCCATTTTGTTTTATTGAAGAACGTTATTCAAGGCAATTCGTTTAAGTACGGCAAAGACAGATTTAAGTGTCTGCACTGCGAGTTCAAAAGCTACTGGAGGAACTCTATATGTGCTCATATGAAACAGCTACACAATGATATGATGTCCATTCATCAGTTTATAGAAATAAAACCTTCAGATTCAGACAATGCACGGCCCGAACAGAGTATTATAAAAATGTCAGATTATATGTCATCTTTGCAAGTACGGAAAGTTAAGTCTTCAGTCCGGAGGATTCGTGGTGTGGAGAAACAAGACTTACCTGGAAATTTCGTCTGTTCAAAATGCAACAAGGAATTCAGCAGATTGCGGTATCTACGCAAACATATGCTAGTGCATAAGGCTGAAAAGAAATATTTGTGCGATGAATGTGGTAAAGCGTTCAAGACCCGCAGCTATTTAAAGACTCATTACCGGACTCACAAGACTAAAGAATTCCGATGCAACCAATGCAGCTTCTGTTCGACTGTCAACACGGCGATCCACGCCCACCGACAGCTTCACAACGACAACAGCGTCATCTGTGACGTATGCGGCTTCGCCTACGCAGACAAGTCCACGCTGAAGAAGCACAAACTTGTCCACGATCCCACGCGACCTTTCCCCTGCACATTCCCAGGGTGCACGTGGCGCTTCAAGTCGGAGGTGATGTGCCTCGCTCACTACAACGCGCACACGACCGAGGGGAAGTTCCGCTGTAGCGTGTGCGGGTACGTGTTCCGACATAAACACCACCTACATAGACACCAGAGCAAGATGCACGGAATCACCGGCACCAGCAATGTGACCATCAGCGAAGAAGACGCCAAGATGGAAGCGGAACGACTGGCGGCGGAGGTTGACCTGCACAGCACTGTTAATCTGATCGTAGAGTCGCAGTTGGAGCGCGACCAGCTGGAGAGTGCGCTGCAGAGTGGACAACTAATTATCACCACCGACGACGATGGAAACGCCATAAACTACGAGGTCGCAGACGTTGCGATGAGTGTGACATACCATACGTTATCAGAGGATGACCCAGCTTAGTCATCGCGTCATTGATTCTGATGACACTCAGTACAAGGACAATCACGTCATCAATATTCTGGTCATCATTAACTCTCACTATCACTGTCAAGGATGTAGGGTTATTTCTTGAATATTTTTCAAAAATATTATTCAAGTACACAAATATGTGACCTTCAAAATGCTGTTTCTCCTGTGAAAAAAACTTCATAAGATAATTTTCGGAAAATCGACTCTTTCTTTCAATGATAACATGCAGGATACTTGTCCACATTAAATCATTGTCCTCGTTAAATAATTGACCTCGTTAAATCATTGTCCACATTAAATCATTGTCCTCATTAAATCATTGTCCTCGTTAAATCATTGTTCTCATTAAATCATTGTCCACATTAAATCATTGTCCTCATTAAATCATTATCCTCATTAAATCATTGTCCTCATTAAATCATTGGCCACATTAAATCATTGTCCTCATTAAATTTGTCCTCATTAAATCATTGTCCTCATTAAATCATTGTCCTCATTTTCACATCTTAAATTCACAGAATTTCCGAGTAAAACTATAAATAAGAACAAGGTCATAATGAGTGAGCAAAGCCACTGAAGTAATGTGTTACTTACCTGACGATGGAATGTATGACATCTGTTACAATAGTATGAACTGAATATGTTATGGTATGAATGTATGACATCTGTATAAAATTATCTGAATATGGTATGGTATTAATGTATGGCATCTGTGTGGTATAAATGTATTGGATGCATTTCAGTTTTGTAATATTATTTTTTTGTAAAAGAAGTTGTGTAGAACACAACGCCAAACAATCCATTAAAAATGTAACAATACTCGATGCTTTCCATCATCTTGCTGTTGGACAGTAGTATGCGACTAGTTGCATTTTAATGCATATACTGGTTAGCGAACTTTGTGAGCTGAACTTTGTGGAATCATTGTCAGTACTATTGTCGGTGAGTTCCCGAAATATGAGTATTGCAGTGCACTTAATAAATGTATTACACAGCACTAAACTCACCTACAAATGCAATTTTGAGCCTGATTTGGGCAAAATATTTTTACATTTACGGGCGATTTTACACTTATGGGTTGTACACAGGTAGGTATTTTTTTGTTTGTTTTAAATTGGGGTTTAGAGCCACTTTCAAGATTCTTTCACTTATATTACGGTATTGCAGGAGGAAACCCGCAATAACCGTAGCGCTGAATGTTGCAGTAAACCTGCAAGCATCGGCTGGTACTGACAACACCAAGGATGATACCTGCATTGTCACTCTACAGACAGCACACCCTATCAATATTGTGTCAGAAAGGTAACTTTCGCAACATTGATGCCGGGACGGGATTTGAACCTGGAACCTTTGGCTCCGAAGTCCAATGTTCTACCACTGTGCTACCACCCGCCCCTGTACAGCTAACTAAACATCATGGTAATGGACTCCTCTACTATTGGACATTCAATTTTGGCCATAGCAGAATCCAATGTCCGATAGTAAAGGGGACCACCACAACATTTAGCTAGCTGAACTAATGGACGGGTGAGTGGTAGTACAGTGGTGAATAAAATGGAATCAAATGCACTGTGATAAACGTAATACCTTTATTCCAAACAATATGTCCATGAAAATGACTGTAAATGTGTCCAAATACAATTTTTATCACAAGATAAAAGTGAAAATACTATACTTGGTAGACTGAACATTTCAGAATAGGAAAACAATGGAATATCTTCCATGTTTTCAGTATTTCAGTAAATATAATTATTTTCAAAACTGTAAGAAAATCGGTCAGGCTGATATGTAATCCAGGGAATCAAATAGCATGGCCTTACTAACATTGCAGTAAAATTCCTAATGAAGAATGCATATTTTTCTCTCTGTCTCTCTAGGGTTAAATATTGCTCTAGTGTTCTATATAAATTAGCATTCAAGACATAATCAGATGTACTGTGACTTACAAGCAATGTTTTTTTCTGGCAAGTTCTCAGTATGACCTCTGACATACACATTTGAACATAACGTTACCATAATTATTTGCAAGTAACCATGGCAAAATGATATTGCATACATATTTAAGGCAGTGTGATGCTGAAGGGATTTAATATTGAAATGTCCACGAATGTAGGAAGATTCATGGAGTTTAGGGGCATCTGTGAAATGTTGCTATCAAAATTCAGTTAAATTGTAGACAGTGTCAATGATAGAAGACTAAGAACTTCCTACGAGGTATTGTGGTAACCATAGTAACTGATGCAGAGAGATCTGGTACGGATATATCTACCAATAAAACATCTCGAAAATAAAATGATCTTTGAATCTCCAGTTTTCTTTGAGATTGTAACAATAAACATGCTAAAGCTTGGTATACATTTCATTAATGTATATGCATAACCACAAAACCCACAAGTAATTTTATGTGATCAGTTATTCATTCAAAAACACTCGCAACCATTCAATAATGTTATGCAACAAACAATAAAGTGCATACATAATAACATTAGTTAAATTACAAGTATTCAGTTTGTAATTATATCAGTAACTACCTTGTAATTCCAACCCTGTGGACTCCAGACTATTCACCTTTCGACTAGAGTCAGTTTAAACTGGTTCTTCATCGTAAACTTGCTGGATCAAGCAAAGCCTCTGATCTACAGGTCATGAAGGTTAGCAAGAAGGTGAAGGTCAGTTTCATGTCTTCTACTGTTTGTCCAGATGATCCATAGTAGATTTGACTGGATTGTCCAGATCAGTGGACTCGGGGTGATAGATCAACGACCCATACCACACCTGGCGGCCATTTTTGCTGACGTGGCAATGTAAAGTTTGTGGGATCTGGTCATCTTCCCAACTCTCCGCGGAAAGTGTGTCGCCCCACTCACTAGCTGAGTAGTACAACATGTTCATCTTTCTTATCAACATGCCATGGAAGTTGCTGGACATTGTAGGATAGAAATTTCGATGGGATGCAATGCTCGCGTTGTCCATGAAATACTTGGCATACGATGAGCATCGTGTTCGTGCACGGATGTCGGTATCGATACGAGGGACTGTCAACGAGTGGGAAAACACTTCCTGTGGCTCTTTAATCGGAGGCAAGACAATAAGCTTCTGTGCATCTTCGGGGATAAATTTAGCAAACTTCTGCCTCCACCAATCAGGAACCTTGGTGACTTTCCCAGTCTCGAGGTGCTGGAGAGTGTACAGGTTCTGCACGTTCACAGACGGGATTCTCTTCCCTCCGGTTGCCAGTGACGACTTGACGGTGAAGGTGCGTTCTCCGATGTGAGCCAGCTTCATGTTGACGTGCAGGGGAGCCTTTGGTGTCGTCGTCTCGTAGAAAGTCTTCTTCACCTCCAGATGAACGGCTTTAGCAAAGCTGCTGATTCCTTGCCCGTAGAGAGACGTGAAATCTAGGAACGGGTAATCCTGGAAGAACGCCGCAAACTCCACTCTTCCCATCATGTCATATAACCGCCAAATGTCAGGTTGACCTGAGGAGAAATATGTTGAGATATTTGTACATGTGATGAAACTTTGCATAAAATAAATATAACGGTTCTAATTAGATGATAGTGGTATGATAATTAATGGTAATTTACTAATACAGTAGCTTGTATCCAGTGAATCATTGCTCAATAGTGTGCTTTATATATCTTTACCCCAGTCATCGATTCATGCAGTGTGTACACACACTATTGCCCACCTCAACTCCCTAACGATGACATAATTCTATAGTACAATGTTATAACTTATAAGGATAATATCCCAATAGGTACCCATTCTCTGCTGGGGAAAAAGACAAATTTGACCTTTAACTTGTTTAGGCGACATCATAACCTGTTTAACTTGTCCATATTATTATTAGTATGGGGCAGGAACTAATCCTTAGATTGTTATCAACTGACTAAGCGAAAACCTGGATGCCCCATCTATCCAACCATAGCCATCTCAGAAAAGTCATTAGAAAATTGTTGTTAATGTCTCCTTTCAAATGCGTGTACCTGTGTAGTCAATGTCCTCAAAGCGTAGGCCTGGGAGGACCACATCGGCCTCATGCTGTGATTGGTTCACTTCAATCCTCAGATTAAGGGTTGGATATGCTCTGCATAAACATGATAAACATCATTTAATAAGCATTCAATCTGGATTTGTCGAAGATATTCCCAACAATGCCTCTAGCTGTTTATAGAGAAACATGCATATGTTCGCAATTATTACTATTATTAGCAATTATTGATCGTGTACTTTCTTTTGATCTTGAGTATATTAAAGAGGCAAGATCAAACTTGCAAGTATTCTATATATCTTTTTTATATATTTTGCATTTTTCTAAATAACATTAATACTATAGTCAATAAAAAATATGAAAAGAAATCCATCCAAACTGTAAGACACTGCATTGCCAATGCAAAGGAGGTCTTTCCCAACCATGCTCTGTTATAAATATAGACCGCACGGATGTCGGAGGAGACACCTACTAAAATGCACTCGAATCCGAGGCAGTCCAGCATAGGCCTGTGTCAGGCCTGTTTTATGGAACCGTTTAGGCCCTGAATACTGCCCTATCACAGATAAAACGCAAACTCGGTGTGATAAGATGTCGTTTCTTTCATCTTGCACATGTCCATCAAGAGATCAACGACAACAGCTCACATCAAACACAAGAGAAAGAAAATATTTCAATATTTTTCTCCACCACGGATCAACATCCACTTGTCGATAGATTAACCAGAGATGCATTGTATCATGAGCTCAATTGTTGTTCTTACACGGTAATTGGACCAGCTGGTAGAAAAAAGACTACCAATGTGAATGCATATCTTGGTTTCTGTGAGGGGCATCTGTGTACACAGAAACCTGTGATGTCACAACTTCCGTCGCGGCCGCCCTTTTGAGGGGTAGGTGTTTTTGGATAGGAAATATATTTCTCGATGACTAAAAAATCTGGAAAAAACCCTCACATATCGGGAAGGATTGTACTTTCAGAATATGCAATAACCCCCAATAGTGACCATTATTCCCTATGAAAGTATGATATTGCCTCTTTAATATTAACATGAATGTTACTTCTTTCACAAATTTGACAAAATATAGATTGTGACAACCTCCCACCCCTACCCTTGGCCCTGTTTATGGCCGGGTAGTGATAATGCTTCGCTATATGAGCATTATCACTACCCGGCCATAAACAGGGCCAAACCCCTACCCATGCAAATGGACCGCCACTGGACTATGACTAATATGAATGCATTTACGTTTAGAAATTGGGGATATTATAGAGGACATGTTGTCTTAAACAGTTAGAGGACATTTAGGGGATGCTCATCTGCTCATATCAAACAGCTTATGACACGTTAGACGGAATGCTAGCTGTTTATGAGCGAGAGCTGTTACATGTATATCACGACTAGTCTCAACACAACAGATGGCCAACTTCCATGAACGTGGAATGTGACACTTTTTCTTTTAGTGACATGATAACATACCAACAGAATGTGCAAAACTGTAACAAATGCAGCAATTAAACATCCGCCTCTAACCTTAACAAACGCCTGAGGGTTCCTGAATAAACAGACATTGCGCAGACAGCCTGTTAACTTGTAAAGAAGTCGCTCCAACTAGCTAGTTACGAGCGAAGATTCATTTTGTTGACATATTTCAACTTATCTCTAAGGGAGGTAACTCTAAGACACGTGCCCACGTTAGTCAATATCGGAGAAGGGTCTACCAGCTAACCGTCTGAGCGGGGATGGTCTGACCAGCGATGCGGTCTAGCCAGAGATCCGAGCTGGTAGCCCCTGTTGCATTATCGACTCACCTCGGACTACCTATACTTTACTCCAGAGGACACAAGGGTTCGGTATATATTCTATCACCGAATCCTTGTGTCCTCTGGAGCAAAGTAAATAATAAACATGAAATATTGAAAACTGTGACCTTAATGCACTTTTTAATGTGATGTAAACAATTAGCAAATAAATAATTGCAAGCTCTAAAATAATATGACAGACTCATCGTCGTCTCGGATGTATGATGTTTCGCCCCCATGTAGTGGAGCGGCTGAGTGACTAAATTGTGCACTTTGGGTTAAAAGCATGAAACTTGGCAGATATGTTCTTCACCCCAGTACAAGAAAATATGGATATGGAGGCCAACTGAAACTTTCCAATATGGCCACCAAATCCAAGATGGCGACCATAGATTTGATTATATTTGGACATCAATCAATATAACACATATGATTGTTCACAAAATACTTTAAAATGATGTACTAAGGTACTTTATCCTCCCTGTGATACTATACAAATAATCATTCACCTGAACATTTCCAAAATGGCCACCAAATTCAAGACGATTGCCACCAATTTATTAAAATACAGCATCTTCAGACAATGTTAATTAAAAGCATTATTTCCAACAGAGAAGCACTAAATCTGTGCAGATTGTTTTATATTTTGAAACTGACAAGAGACATTCCAGTGAGATCACGTGATTTATGATGCTAAACATGCCTGCGAGCAGACGTTGCACCTCCAGTCATTACACCCCCAACCCATGACCATTTCGCCCCGACCAATAATTCATCCACATCGTTTTCTGCCATTTCTTATATTTATTTTGTCAATTTTACAAAATTTCATATTCATCATAAAATGTCTCATTAAAATGACAAGTGTAGTATTTTTAATAGACAATTTTAATTTCAAGATATTTTAGTATTAATTTTGTCATTTTTCAGATTGCATCTCGTATTTATGTTAATATTTCTATTTACAGGAAATTGACATTATTTAAACTGTGTGTGGTTTATTTGTGCTTCTGAATATTGCCAAACAGTTTCTAAAAATCTTTGAATTTTGTTCCCACTTTATCTCCGTAAATAGAAATTTTTCCGTTTACCACGGAAAGTGGTATACATCAGTGTCATGGCTACCGAAATGATGACTTTGCTTGGAGCGGTGTATTGTTAAATTTAAGTGTGGAAATAATTGTGTTTTCTGATAAAAGAACAAGGAAGTGAGTGTTCTTTACGTTTAATACAATCGTCAATAGATTGCGCGCAGCTTGCTTCGAACCTTAATACCAAAAAAAAACGGTCACTCGATGGTATGTAAACAAACCCATGATTTTATGCCTATAAGATATAATTAAAAATTTTTTGGTTACTATTCTATCACCGAACCCCTGTGCAAGGAGATTGTTGGCCACCTTAACTCCCTGGGGAGTATACAATGCAAGCTGCCATTTCAGGCGCTATGTTAATATTGACGATTCCACCTCCTTCTACAGGGTAGCAATTCAGAGCTTGGTGGACTGGAGCAGATTAATTTACTAATTAAGTTTTTAATTCCTATTCCACTGATACACCTATGGCTAAAATTAACACTTTGTATACAGTTAAATGTGTATTGTACCATAAAATTTTAATTTCCTTGAATTGGATTGGTTGAAATGGTTTATAAAGTATGGTCCAATCGCAATAACACTACGGGAAATTTCCATTAGATCATAGAAAAACAATCAGAATAATCACAGCGTAAGAACCAGGTGGGAACTTTACATTTAACACCTCCAGCTGACACTGTCCGTGTTAAATGAAATTCCCACCTTATTAACAACGATAACATCATGGGAAATTTGCAATAGGAACCCTTTATCTCCTAATTAAATGTGTTGTTTTTTCTGTTAATTTTTGTTTTTGTTTGTACAGTTGACAATAATCTATATTTTAAAAGATTCTACTTTTGTGAAACAAATAATTGGGAGAAAAGTCTAACTATTTAATAATAAATAAAACAACTGCATGTCATATAATAACACTGACAGAGCCAGCAAGATTGAAAACAAAGGCAGGACAAATTATTCAATATTTTTAATATACCCATCACTGCTGATAACAAATATTAATAAAATTAATAAAATACATTGGTTTGGCAGAAATAAAAATATTAACAAGAATAAAAACAAAACAAGGTTGTTGTTTTCTAAACACAAGAAAGGAATCTGTGGTATACTCAGTTATGAATACACATCAGTTTTACATGTTCTAGACCCAATAGACTTGAGTTCACATGATTCATATCATAATGCACATTATTACTGGATATGACATTATTACTGGATATGGATATCATAGTAATCCCAAGTAGTAAATCAAAATCATGTATGAATGTTTTAATAAAACCTGTTGCATATGGATGAAATATTCCTGCTATGACGTAAAGCACCAATTCATTCATTTAATAAAACATTTTTAAAATAACAAAAATGAGTTATATATAGCTTTCCCTTGATACAAACACAATATGTTTTATCTGTTCATATTTGAAGGTAACAAATTGTTGTAAACATTTTTAATAAAGTAGAAAATATAAGTAGGCTTTTGTTTGGTTTTAACCACACAAAATGTAATATACAGTATTTTCCATGGTCAGGTTATGATATGTTGGTAAATGTTACACCAAAATGGCAGTCAGATTGGAAAAACTAATTGGAACAGTTTTATTAAAGCAGGTGGGGTTGGAGCAGGTGATGGAGTGACGTGTCCAAGGCAGTGATGCAGCTGAGCTATCGGTGGGAGGGCTCCCCTCGCCCCTAAACTGAGATACAACTTCCTCATCGCCGACATCAAAATTACATGCTTGAGATGAATATTTATTTCCAGCAAATTGCTTAGCTAATAAACAAGCATGTAAACAGAGCAATGTTGTCATACGACAGGTTGGTAAATTAAAATGACAATTCTGGCATGATAATTTTCACAGGACGGGTACTCCAACAAGAAGACAGCCAAATTAAGAAGCAAAAAATAGCATTCTCTAACTCAATGTTTGCTTTTGTTTGATCTTTTTTAGACATAAACCCTAGGTAAATTACACAAGTGAAACATAACCCCAAAATAATTCCCTTAAAGCACACCAGCCAGAGTTACTGTTCTTGGATGATGTTGACTGACAACACCACAATTTACTGTAGTCATATTGTCAAGAGACTCATCATAGATTGTGGTTTTAGATATTATTCTAACAAACTCACTCTGAAGATAAATCAAGTACATAATGACGAACAGTAATGAATAAATGATGTTTTGTATTTTTTAAAAATCAAAAAATACAGTTGATTTTAAGCAAATACAATGTTTGCAATGTTTTCTAAAAATATCTTCTAATCAATAATTGCATATATCTACAGTAACCTGAGTGAAAAATACCATGTGGTAATGTGTTGGCTTCCATCAGTAAAGGGTTGGCTTGGGTCCACAATGAATAATTACCTTACTTGAACCAACAGTTACATGATGTGTTTTTACCAGACTCAAACCGACTCCTATATCACACCACTCAAAGTTTGTGAAAACATAGCAGTCGAGCTTCATTAGATCATGGTGTGAGAGGATATCAACAAAAAGAAACCAAGATAAATCTAATTAAATTGAAAAAAACCCAGTACATCTTAACTGTTATAAGATTTCTATTACGCCACAAAGTTGATGGGAAAACTCAAACTGACATATATTTATATTTTTTTTAAATTGGGGTATAGAGCCGCTTTCAAGATTCTTTCATTTATATCACGGCTTGTCAGTTTAGGGCAGGAGGAAACCCGCAACATCCGTAGTGCTGAATGTTGCAGTAAACCTGCAAGCTTCGGCTGGTACTGACAAGACCAAGGATGATAACTGCATTGCTACTCTACAGACATCGCATCCTATCAATATGGCATCAGAAAGGTAACTGTTGCGAACATTGATGCCAGGCCCCCGGGGCAGGATTTGAACTTGGAACGTTTGCTCCGAAATCCAATGTTCTACCACTGCACTACCACCCGCCCTAGATGCAATAATAATTAATATTCTAGATCATTTTGATGTGAAAACTAAAATAAAAATAAGGTTCTTTTTCATGTTTCATAAACATAGTACAGTGAGTGAGTGATCATGGAGTTTACCGTGGCTCCAGGAATCTTTCACCCATTTGCGACGATAAACAAAGTACAGTAGATTTCATTTAATTAATTTTAATTGATGCTTGAACAAGACATTGAGAATGCATTTAGTACTGCTTACATATTTAAACACTGATGTTCCAACTTATTTTGCAAAAAAACACTAAGAAAGATGATTCCAAACAATAGAGTAGTGCTTTGTGCAAGCACCCTGTGCATGAAGTCTAGTGCAATATAAATACACATTAAATATTATTATTATTAATTTCAGCAGTTCAGTAACAATCCATTTGGAATATGTGAAGCATTAGCCAGATACTGTTTGTATTGTTCTCAATACCCATGTTAACCAATGCCTACCCTTCCTCCAAAACAAACTGAGGTACGAGAGACTTGAGGCGGTAACAGAGTCGCCCAGGTATCTTTGTGAACGGTTTCCAGGAAATGCATTTCTTCTGTACTTTTAACTTGCCAGTTTGCTGCAAGAAGAATATAAATGAATGAAAAGTGCACAAATGTATACATGATACTTGTTCACAGAGATTTGACAAAATATATCATGAAATATCATCAGCTGATCATCAAAATAATTCTCCATGGTCTTCATTAATATCAGTTTATATATCAAGAAAGGTTCAAGGTTACTCTCAACAATAGTTTTTGTTGTATTCTTAAAATGAGAGAACAAATATTATTAACAGTTTCCTGCTGGATGCAACCAGCAATGTTCTAACTTCTAAACAACAGTGAATGTGATCAGTCTAGATGAGAAAGGGTTAATCTCATCAGCATCAGTTATATTTAAAATAATAGTGCATAAATGTACAATAATTAATTTCAGCCTTACTAAACATACTACATTTTCTTGTTAAAATGTAATTTGTTTTGAACAGGTGTACATGAATTTACAGCCAATTTCCAAATTAAAATGTTTAACAGTTTATTACATCATATATACTATATTCTTCCGACATTGTATATACCAATGAAAACATTCTTTACCAATGTAAACAATGTTTACCAATATGTCAACATGAACATGTTGAAGTTCAACCAGTCAACTGTTCAAAAACATTCAAAACAATTTAGATCTACTTTTTTTCTATATTTATGCAGCAAAATATTTCATTTAATTAGTTTGATCCATTAGATTGATACTGACTAAATGTCCCATGTTAACTAAACATACGGTGGATAAGCAAAATAACTAATAAGTGATTTGTATCTGTTCTTCCTCGCGAATTTAGGAGACTGTCAACAAAAACAAAACATGAAAACGGCAAGACGATTTTTCAAAGCTGAAATCTTTCACGCGGATCGTGCGATTGAAGTTAAAACAAGGACAAACACTTTGGAAAGGCTAGTTTTCATTTAAATATGTGTCACTTTATTGCATTGTGTTCTTACCTCCCTGACCGCCAGTTTACTAACAAGACTGGCCGCCATTTGTTTCAAACATTGCACGCGATCAATGGAGATGCATTGGTGCGCGTACATGCACGGTTATCTCCCCTGACAGTTTCAAACATTTAATAAAAGTTTGGACATTTAATTCTTTATGGCTGTCATTGCTTTGTATCGCATATTTCACATATATTATGACAGTCTGTCTATCTAATTACTGATGTTTGAATAAAATGTTGATATTTATTTAAAACAGTCATGATTAATATATAGCATATATGAAAATACATTTTTAAATAAACCAATAGGTCATCATTACTAGGCATTAGGAATTAAGTAATAATTGAAAGTTGCCTTCGAGCTTCCAACTGTCAAACAATTGCTAAAATAAAGATAGGCCTATATAGGCTCATATAGGCCTATATAGGCCTATATCATTGTTAATGATTATGTCATACAATAATAGACCTACAATATCATCCTTCACGTACAAAACAGATAAGATAGTATACCTGTTCATAGTGCGATTCTCATATATGATAGCCATTTACTTTTCTAGTAAGCCATACCTACACCGGAAATATCTATATTCGCGTACTATAACCGTGACAGAGGGAGAAAAACACGCGGGGAAGAAAAGGCAAGTAACAGACAGATTATATGTAGAGTGTAATATACTCAACAAAATAAGATATGGACCGTCAGATAATTTGTGGGGACGTTTTCCACCAAATTTTGTAGTTCGGTTTGAGGACTCTGTGGGCATTAGTCTTCCATTGTGACTGCATGTTCTTGAAGTGTACCTGGAGCGTGTAGATGTTTGGAAATTCTTCGTTGCTAAAATAATAGAGATCTAAATTTATCTGTTCAAAAAGGCTACTGACCTTTAATTACTATTGTTGAGCATATATGTATTACGGTTTATGATATCAGTTATTATTGGAGGTCCTGATACACAGTTTCTTCAGGAATCACTGGACATTTTATGCTTTTGTTTGCTGTCATATAGGCCTACCATGCAGTGTTGATAAACTTATATTGAAATGTTCATTTTAATATAAAATATATTACAATTTACATTATCATGAGGGTCAATATCGGTCCTGTATGCTAATTTACTGGCCATCACATATCTATTCGACCAAACAACCCCACAACCACCCGCCAATACCCCCCCAACCCCCCCCCCCATTTTTCTCTCTGTCTGTCTGTCTGTCTGTCTGTCTGTCTGTCTGTCTGTCTGTCTCTGTCTCTGTCTCTGCCTCTCTCTCTCTCTCTCTCTCTCTCTCTCTCTCTCTCTCTCTCTCTCTCTCTCTGTCAATTCCATAAAGTAATGCTCTTGTCTTCGTGCCAGTTGTGTTGCATTACTTTTTATCCCAAACTTCCTAAACAATAATCCTGTAAACAAATAATCCCCTCTCACAAACCTCACGATCCCTTTATATACAGAGAGCGTGTTTGTCAGTCGGCCGTTTTTGTAAGAAATCTCACAGCTAGGTTATTCTTACAAATACAATTTCCTTTAGAATATTATACGATTGTCCCAAGAATTAGACATGTATACCAACTTCTTAAGTACGGAGATCATACACACACCATGGTGCAAACAAATATTGTGTTTGTAATAGTAAGGCAAGTATCGTTTCAATACCGTTTGAGGCCAAAAGATAAACATGTGTATAGTTCAGGGGCATAGCCAACATTCATATTCTTAGAGAGATTCAATCATGTTTGGGCAATTACGATATTCCTAACACAGAACTACTGTTTGAGTGATTCTCTGTTGAGTTACAGCGAAATTTGTTTTCATGCATTTGTTTTTATATTAACATGATTATCCTTGTACTAAAAAAAATATGTATCACCCAATACTGTCTTTTCGCAGTAGATATCGTTTTCAAATAACAAGCGATATCTACAGCAGTAGATATAATTTTACCCAATTCTTGGTTTATTTGATTGTTTATTTGATTGTTCTACCATTGTGATGTCATGCTGTAGATATCGATTGACCCAAGTATTTGATTGTTCAACCATTGTGATGTCATCGCTACAATTATGATGTCATAGCATTGCTATGATGTCACCGTGCAAATGCACAGCAGCCTAAAGATCAGACTTCACAGTAAAATCTTTATGATGTGGCATTTTTCTTCTTTAATGACTTTACAATGATATTTGGTGATAAATAGAATCTAACCCTCGTGTCTTGGAATATCAAGTATATCAACACTCGTCGATGAAAGTTATAATAGCCTCGGATTTAATAACTTTCACGACGTGTTGATATATTTGATATTCCAAGACACTTGGGTGAGATTCTCTATTTATTCCATGTTCTCTGGGGTATTCTTCATGGCGTTATCAATATATGACGTCCTTGCACATAACTATTTTATTTAAATACGTATCAATATTATCGTGTAATGGTGGAGTACTTACTATATGTATATCTACTTGAATGGCCTTTAATGGCCTTTAATGGACGTACATAGGCCATAACCTGGGGCCTGTCGCACAGAACAATTGTAACATCACTCTAATCGCTACAATAGCTTTAGTTAATCACATTCCGAAGTACTGTAGCGATAAAAGTGTTTTACGCATTTGTAGCCGGTTCCGAGATGTTGGGTTACAATAACTTGTAGCTACAATTCTCCTTTGCAACGGGGTCCTGGCCAGTATAGTGTTTTTAAAAAAAATTAATTGGGGTTTAGAGACGATTTTAAGAAAAAAAATCACTTATATCACGGCTTGTCGGTTTAAGGCAGGAGGGAACCCGCAACATCCGTAGCGCTGAATGTTGCAGTAAACCTGCGGGCACTGGCTGGTACTGGCACTGACAGATCAAGGATGATAACTGCATTGCCACGCTAGTCAGCGGATCCTATCAATGTATAGTAAATTAGAATGGTTGTAAGCTGATAGCCCAATATATAGTCAGACAAATGATAATAGTAATTTCATCATTTAACGCATCCTCTAAAGATTATGCCTACTTCAAATACGTCAAGTAGGCAGAATGGTCTACATGTTAAGTAGGCATAATGGTCTGTGTTTCGAAGATGCATTTAAAGGGAACGGTGGTTTAAACATAGTCATCCGGCCCCTGTTTCACAACGGCCTCCTAACTATTTAGGAGCTCCTAAACCAGTCCTAAGTGTTGTCACCTCGTAACAAGTGTTTCAGGACGACGTCACAAGTCGTATCCCTTCTTATATCGACATATAACGTACGAGGTGTTAAACTGGGTCCTAAAGTTAGGCACTCCTAACTTTAGGATGTCGTTGTGAAACGGGGGCCTGGAGTCTTTTAAGATGCATGTTATTTTACTGAAATCATAGCGATCTACTGGTGATGAGTGTTAGGAGACTGCTGCGTATACTACATGTAATGTCAACTGTACCAGGATACGTTTGCAATCACCGAGTGTCTACATCAATGTCTATATCTCTATGTATAGTAGAACGTGTCCGCGACAGTTCAGTTAACTAGATACGTCCTATCTACTGGCGTGAGTGGCATGTTTACTTACTACGAGGTGAGATTACAAAAAAAAAACCCAGAGGTAACGATATACTTGTGTATTTGGGCAATACGTTATGTATACTAACGTCAACATTTAAGGCACAGATTATGTCGATATTTTGTATACCACTTTCAATGTATACCACATGTGTCACAATTGAGTCCATTAATTGTAATGAAATTTAGAATACATGCGAGAAAATGCGTGAGCAATACTCTATGTTGCAACTAGCGCTTGCACGACGTCGTGTTTCTTTGGGTTGTGTAACGGTGGTACTTATAAGATATGTTTCCTCTCTTTGAAAGAAAATAAGTATTATTATTATTATGCATTCCCTTATATTTTGACGTTAGTATATATAACACACGTAAGCATACACCGTTTCCGTGTTTTTTCCCACCATCATACGTACTTATATTTCAAAAATGATACAAAATAATATTATGCGGTAATATATCTGTATATATATATGCAATTCGGAATCTCGGATTCAGATTATTTACTGGTTGTTAATGTTGTACATGAGGCACAAGATCCTTATTTAATTTAGAGTCCTTCGTAAATGTGCCACACACTGTGATATAGACATATGAATACGATTACATACATACCATATTTCATTTGTGACTGCAAGCTAAAAACATTATTCTATTTTATAGATAATATGGGTTTTGTTTGTCATTTGAACTATAGTTAGAGTTGAGACTGGGTTTTGTTTCTCATTTGATACAAACAACAGCACCGCTTTTACAAATGCGATTCATATACTAATACATTCTATGCTGGACGGGATTCATATAATACATTCTATGCTGTATTAAATACAGTGTCAGTGAAATGTTTGTTGTGGGAGGACAACCTACAACAGCTTTGTGTTTGGGGGAAGACTCAAGTACATGTATCAATGTAGATAACTTCATTTACAGACATTACATCCTCATCTGTAAATGCATCAAAGCTCCATTCTGGAAAAGAACCTGGGCCCTGGGTACCTTGGCAGGATTTGAACTCAGAACCAATGTTGTCTATTTCAGTGTTGGAGTCTCATACAGACCGACATCATAACTATACCACAAATAAATCCAAATTGCATTTGTTTAGCAAATATTTAATAAATTAACAGTGAACATACACTTTCTTACATACACATATCTTACAATTTTTACATATTATTTACAGTTATTAGGCTACTAGATATATTAATGCAGTAATGTCACAAATTGCACATCTGTAAAACTGTTAATACTTTCTCAGTAACAATAACACTCATGTGTTCAATGCCAAAAAAAAGGACTGGTATCTATCCCAGGGGATACGATTATCTATCACTGGGGATACGATTGTGGGTGCTCCATGGGATACCATAATAACCCTGCTCCACTGACCCATTGAGAAAAAACACTGTAATCCATGAGACAGTAATGAAACTCAGCAATGTTTACTAGTGAGCGAGTGAACAGCGGGAATCTTTCACCCATACGTGACAAACAATGTTTATGAGGTAATGACAAACATTGGAAAACATGGTTCCATGTTATCAGACATAACTGGTGTTCAATAAAAGAAAATACATATATTTAAGTACCTCATATATTGGTCAAGCATGAAGGATCAGAGCAAATCAATAACAGGATTTGATGGTCCAATAGAAATACAGTCCCATGGACATGAGTATTCGAAGTTTCATGAAATGACTGCGCTATAGATAATACTACTACTACTAATCACAGCTAATACTAATGTTGTATTATTCTTCAGCAAATGCAAGCAACCATAGAAACAGTAATTGTAAATGTAAGAATATTTCCTTTCAGTTAATCAGCACCTTCACCAGAATGACCAGAAAGATTTAATAAGAATCTTTTATAAGAATACAATAATTTAATTTCCATCAACTACCATAAGAAATTTAATTTCTCATCCAGAAATACAAACTAACACATCAGACACAAATCTATCATCAATGACTAAGTACA
The DNA here is from genome assembly GCA_032361225.1 of Lepetodrilus schrolli. Classification (NCBI taxonomy): domain Eukaryota; kingdom Metazoa; phylum Mollusca; class Gastropoda; order Lepetellida; family Lepetodrilidae; genus Lepetodrilus; species Lepetodrilus schrolli. The sequence continues at coordinate 18,681 of JAUTBT010027198.1, forward strand.
ACACTGAAGTTGTTCACTTGACACAGATATGGTAAATATATAAAGCTGCACCAATTATTCAGATGTCATAAAATAGGACAAATATTTCAGTATCCAATCTGAAAGTATGCGTTAACCATCCGACTGCTAAATGCAATCTGAGTTATCATATTTATCAATCATTAATCTGACAGTGAGTGGTTAAAGTCAGATGTCAGCTCAAGGATGATGACAGTGTGATGCCTAGTTGGGATGGTTAAATCAATGGCTCACGTTTTCAATCAAAATATTGAAAATGCTATCAGATGTAAATATTATTTCATGTAAATAATGAATAAAATAACATGTGCAGATGACAGAGATTCAAGGCCGGTCCACACTATTTAATATATATATATATATATATATATATCATGAATTTATATACAAATGTATTGCATCGTATTAATCTCCTGACAACAAATTGCAGACTGGTTGAAGATTTGTACTCGATTTATAAGCTTTCCATACAAATATTTTCATTCTTGTCATACACATTTCAGCTAATATCATCATTCTCTTGGTGTCGTTGTTGGATCAGAGTTTACAGAAGAGATAACTCCTCTTTAGAAACAGGAAGAAATGCCATGACATGATTCCATGATTTGCTGGCAATGGCAAGGTTTCTGTAGACAGCTTCCACATGCTACACTTGATGAAGTTGGAAGTTGGTTCACTGGTTCCAACTACGCTCGGCGAATCTCCTTCTTCGCATCTTCCTTGAGTTTCCAATGCATTAACAACATACATGCAACAGCATCCTCTTTGCTGTCATGGCCACCCACTGAAACCAGAAATACTTATAAAGTGGTCGAATTACATCTCAATCAACACTCTCCAGCTCCATGCTGTGAGACACATGCGTCCCAATGAGGGACCAGTCTGCCGAAATCAGCTAAGCTGGAAGGC
>JAUTBT010027209.1:0-19606 GCA_032361225.1 Lepetodrilus schrolli
GACTCGTTCATGACATTTGAAATATGAAATACAACTTGTTTTTGGTCACTACATGCTAAATCCATACATTCCAACATTATATATTCAAATAAGGCTGTCGTCAACTGCATAATTTATATTTGAGTGTAGAAGCACTGTCGGTGATCGCTTTGATCTTCTGTTCACAAAATATGGCATCAAATTTCCCACTGTCCCGACTGAAAAAGTTGGATTACAACTGTGAGCAAACTAAACTTCCCCAATACACAAATTTTAATGACACATCTCATTAGGCAGTGATCTATCGACCAATGCAATTTTATTGCCATCCGTGTCCATTATCTATTATTTTGAGCGAATATTCAATGAGTTCTTTTCTGCAAGTGATTTGGACAACCTCGTATGCCTACAGCACTCGACGGAAAGGACAGAATTGGCAACCTCATATGCCTGCAGCACTCGGAGCATTAATTCCGTTCAGGACTCGCTTCATGTGGTACCCCTGGCAGAGAAACTTGTGCAAACAGTGTAGAAGTTATAAATAGAATGATAAAAATCTATTCCATTGGAATCAAATTGGATAGATTTTTACATCAAATTCATCAGGAAAATGGTTCATTGGTTGGTTGTTTACGCAAGTTTCCCTCTAATGTGTGCCAGGGGTACCACATGAAGTCTGTCCTGAACGGAATTAAGTACTGCTGGGGTGCACAGATGCTTACTATCCTACTATAATTTTCAAGCATTTGCATTCACAAGTGTATATTGTATACAAAGTTCCCGAACAATACTAGTAATATATTGTGTAGTTTGTAATATACTAGTTAATGTAGTTGACGAATTAATTACCCTGTTGTTGAAATTGCCACTGCAAGTCATAATCTTCCCTTGATATGTCCCTGATTGATGATTCACGATAAGACCAGCACATTCTAATATACCTGCATTTACTACCATTCAGATGAAATTCAAATAATCTGGTTGGTTGAAAGCCAAAGTGTACCACACTATATCAGGTGGCCTTGTTTGTTTTACTTGGTAATACTGACTCCCAGATCCCATAATATTTCTTGTATTATGGGGCCTAGATACAATACAATGTAATACTCACTGTCTACATCCCAACATACAGGGTCAGTGTTGCACAACACTACATGCATGATAAATGTGGTTTTATAACTAAGTCCGACATAGGAAATAAAACTAGATATCTGAATATTATTTGTTATTTCAAGATTTCAAGAGTGATAGCATCATGTCCACTGCTGTAACACTTACAATTTAGTTTAACGTGCCTCTATGACTAGACAACAAAGCTCAATTAGCAATAACACAATTGGATTGTGTATCTCGACATTGTCTGTAATAAACTCAACAAAATAATGTAGGGTCTAGCTTTTTTGGACATAAAAGCATTATATGAGTGGTACATTACTGAAATTATTAAACAAGCTGACAAAACTGATATGTTGCGGGGCTCTGCTGACGAGTTTAATAAATTCAGTAATGTACGAACATGAATTTGAGATTCTATTTATCACATAACTGTAGAAACTTGTAATATTGATTTTTCAGCCACAAACACTATATAGGCAATTGTCTTGGAAACTGGTTTAAAGCACGCAGACAACATACAGTTCCAAGTAAATGTGTAAATATTCATAAATGTGTTTGCATATTTAGTTGAAGAAATCAGTTTTATATTCGACAAATTAAATCCAAAGAAGCTCTAAAAGATGTCCAAACATACTGACATTGCATATTAATACAATTATATTAATCCATTGTTTTTATTTCACTCCCAAATTCTCTGTGATAAAGTATTTTATAACAACTAGAATTTCCAATAGTTTACAGGCTCCAGAGACTCGAACTTGCAGATACATTGGAAGAATAATAGCACCAAGTTCCGAAATGTAAAGTCTCCTTACAAAATACCTACCATCCCTTATAATGCATCTCGGTGTGGATGCCCGAGTACAGTTATCTCCCAGTCCAATTTAACTAGTTGAAGTCTTTGATAACCCAATGGCAAACTATTGAACAATATTTTCAACAGGAAATGATGCTCAAGATCAGGAATTGTGTAATGACACTACACAAATCAATTGCTAATTTGTATATATATCATTTACCTGCTAGAACATTAGTTAAATTAATTGACAAATTGATCATAACGACCTACAATTTCCCCTCATCTTTCAAACTTTGAATCCAGATAGCCATGGTGATGATGTGAGTGAGTGATGGACATGGTGATGTGAGTGACTAACATGGTGATGTGAGTGAGTGTGCGACATGGTGATGTGACTGATGGACATGGTGATGATGTGAGTGATGGACATGTTGATGTGAGTGCGTGACATGGTGATGTGACTGATGGACATGGTGATGATGTGAGTGATGGACATGGTGATGTGAGTGCGTGACATGGTGATGTGACTGATGGACATGCTGGTGATGGAGTGGACTTGTGTGATTATGAGAGAAAGAAGTAGGTGATTATGAGAGAAAGAAGTAGGTGACATTATCTCCAGAGATGCTGGTGTCGGATGCTTGACATGGACTGAGTAAGAATATGAACATCTGATAAAGCAAGACCAGTTGAAATGGAACAGTTTTCAGAGTTTGTGCATAAGAATAACTATAATACACAAATAACAGCTTGAAAAGGGTGGAGTGCAATATCTTCATTACTCCATTTCTTTATAATAATGGAGTTCAGGGACCGAGGCTTCATTATTTTACAGACATGGAGAATTATGAGGACATTCCCCTAGTTACAATACACTGAATTAAAATGTATTTAACAAAATTGCGTTAATTTGTAGTGTATCCCTAGTGACCAAAAAACTGAAATCGATAGTTTAAAAAAATTGACATGAGGCATTTTCAGTCTCACCGGCGTAATAGTTGGAGTGTCTGCCCGGAGTGCGGAAGGTCGTGGGTTCGATCCCCAGTCGCATCATACCAAAAGACATTAATAGATGGTACTTGTTGTTCCCCTGCTTGGTGCTCAGCATTAAAGGGGTAAAGCAAGGACTGGTCGGCTCGGAGTCGGTATTCTGTGTCTGAGTTGGGTATTCATGTTCTATCTGCTGCATGATATTCCAGTGAGCTAGCACTATAACAACTGGTGGAAATCTAGACTAGTACAAGAAGTACATATGCATGCAAGCCATGATGTGAGTGAAAGAATCTTGAAAGTGGCTTTAAACCCCAAATCAACAACAACAGCAGCCTGCTACAACTGGTGGTAATACACATGAGTCACTGGTGCACATGAACCAAGAGAGATAAGTTCAGTTTAATATACATTTTACCACATTTCCCCTCCCCACAACATTACCCAAAAAAATAATAATAACATTTACAAAATTAAATAATAATAATAAATAAATCAATCAATCAAATATCTTTAAAAAAAATAAATCATGTTGGAACTTCTTGTATCAGTTATCGTTGGACAATATTCATAATTTATATACAGTCATTACGGCTGTATCATTGAAGCATCTACATGTATGTTCTCCTGATGCTTGAATCCTAGACACTGTAGACAATCATATGATTGTAGGAGATTGATGCATTACACTGTCAACATCCCTATGATTTTAACAGTTTGCTGCAAGATCTCTACACTGTCCACATCCCTATGATAATAACAGTTCATATTTACTGTTGGCCAGATTACTGCACACTCCTGACAGACAATAGAGCTATATAAATCTCGTGCCGACACTTGACCTGGGAGTGTTTGCACACGTTGACGTTCCTGTCAGTAATCCATTAATCCATTCAGTCCATTATCTGACCCATGGATTTGTCGTGCTTTCCATTCCGCCAGCTGTAGTTCCTCCTCGATAAATCCTTGGGAACTACATTGATAACCTCCAGCATATATAGTGCTGGTAGAACCTACACCGAATAACCCACCACTTGTAGTAGTCTTACATTACATGGTACTGCCTGCCTCTCTCGGGCCAGTGTCCATCTCTCCCAGGCTAGTGTGTGCCATTGCCAGGCCAGTTTGTCTCTGCCAGGCCAGCGTGTGCCCCAGGCAGGCCAAGGGTTCCATGTCATGTCAATCTGGAGACCGGGGCTGGCCAAGCAATTCAAGAACTGTCCTTAATCACTGGAGATCAAATAGAACTGCATCTATCAATTAGAAGGAGGCTTTAATGTGATCTGATATTTTCAGGCAGCTTCATCCAATGCTGTCCTGATTTAATGGAAGATATGTCTCCTGAATAAGTATGCAAGTACTGGAGGATGTGTCGCCCAAACTGTCACATTATTTGTTAGTTCTGGTCCCCTGAATTACGAAACTATTTTGAGTACAATTTCATGCTTAACTAAAAATTTTGTTAACAAATCCCCATATTAAATTTGAGCTCATGAAATTGTACTCTAAAAGTTTCGTAATCTCGGGATCTGGGTTGGATAATAGTCCATACACATTTCCAATTTCTTTGCCACAAAAAAACTTTTTATGTAGACCTTCTTTCAAAACTACTTCCTGAACCGTTTTCCACAAAATGTGCAATGGTCTATTATCACCTGGGAGCCTCCAATCAAACATTGATCAGATATAGAATACACAGTCCTCGTCAAGCTTTGACTCAGTTCAGTGCAGGTACAGGGGCTAGAGCTGTGGACATAGACGTCGGCAATTTAAATGTTACAATATTGCACCTTGCGCCGTAAATACTATGCATAAATGTGATAAATATACCACCCACTTCCCAGCATCCTTGCTTCCCAGCATCCTTGCTGATTCTCGTCACTTGCTGGCTCAGCTATATCTGTTTTTAATCACCAGATTATGGATTTCTCGTAGCTATCCACTAATAATCCACAACCTGTCCCTGGTAATTGCTCAGTTTCTATAGAGCAGCCTGCTACGACTTGTTAGACAAAATGAATGCTGTCCTGTTTGATTAACAGAACAAATCACTGATCTGCGAATGAGTCAATCTTCTTCATTAATTAAGTTTCTATAGAGTGGTTTTGGAGTGATGGGAGGTTATTGACAACTTTGAGGCATTTCTGTAATGGAGGTGGGCATTGTCACACATCCAGTCACGTTGGATGAATAAAATGTGGCTTTAAGTTATCTTTGGTGAAGCAATTGGCACTTGAATAATTAAGTGCATATTTATACAAATGTATGATGTCTTCCATGAATGTTGGTATTCTTCAATTATTTATTGTTTTTCTTGTGTACAGTTATCTCCCTTGGTTCACATGTACCAGCCATGATTCGTGCATCTTTCTGTATCACCTAGTTGTTTCATCCCACATTCAGCATATCACATGGAGTCATCCTCAAGCTGTCAAATAACTGTATTAGTGGCTACATTTGCACAGACAAAATTATTCATGTTTTGCCCACTCCATTATTAATTATGTATAACCTGTTATACTTGTATGCCTTGGTTATGTCCATTCCATTATTATTAATTATACATGTACACCAGGGTCATCTAATGGAATGATTATCTATGGTTGATCCTAGTTGACACTTCTAGCTTTACATGCTGCTAGGCTAGAACTGAATGATTTAGAGTAATAGACAATACTTTTAATATACAATAGACAATACTTTAATATACAATAGACAATACTTTAATATCCACGATGGAAATGTGATGATATATACATTCTCACTCTCAGTCTCTTTGTGTTTAATATACAGGTAGATTCTCTGATACCATTGACACACCAAACACCAATGCCCATTGAATTGCTCTTAATACAGATATTTGCTGTTATTGATGCACCGAATTTGGTTAAAAAGCAAATCAATCCCAAACCACATATGTGTGCGGAAGTTACAATTCGGTTCCAGTTCTGTTGTTTGGTGATGTCACAATTTGTGACGTCATTATCGTATCAAAATGAATAGTGATGTTGGTGTCAACTGAAACGTACTTCTAGTTTTAAACGATTCAAAGCGACTTATTCACATCGAAATTTGATGTGTCACCAGTATACTTTGTTTGATATCTGTCTACGGTTTACATTATTGTCAAGGAACATAACAAAAATGCAAAGCCAAGTCATTGACTGAAATCCACTTGCTTGTTTTTGCCATGTAGATTCAGAAGGGGAAGTACCATGGTGTTATTGATATCGGCCTGGCTGTGTTGACGTACAAACGATCTGGACGCAGGATTGACATTGATGCAGAGGATCATATATACCATGTCAAGGTACGAGAGTATGCAGTCAGCATTTAGTGCACCTTTGTCAGCACTGGTATGAACATTAATGGCAACTTACATGGACTTCATGGTTATTCTTATATGTAATAACATGGCAAACAATAGCACTAGGACATGTATTCCCATCCTGTTTGACAGTTTGTTGCCCACAAACTTATGCTCTTTTTCTAGGATTATTTATCTTAATTAATTAATCTATATTAATTTGTTATTCTCGCATATGTATGAAAGAATCATGCTGCGATGTAAAACAATAACTCGCTCACCATGTGTATATTAAATTGTGGAATACATACATTCAAATAATAAGTAATTTTGTTCTCAGTTTACTAATAAATGATCTGCCAGACACTGCTAAATATCTCGACTCCTTCCACAAATCTCTGAAAACTCATTTATTTAAAACAGTGTAATTCTTCTCACAATGCTAATTTTAATCACCTGTTAACAGCCTAGCTGGAACAAGGTGTTATATAAATAGATTATATTAATATTATTATTATTATTAGTGTTATTATTAATAATCTAATGAAAATTACCATTAACTTTCTCCCTGCTAGAGGCTACAGGCAATGTCATATTGAGCAGTAATTGTGATTGATCTAGGAGGGAAAGGGTTAACACAGATTCTTGTTCATGCGTTCTCTAGGTAAAGGACAATAAACTGTTTGAAGAATGGCTAGCCAAGTTCAAACACCATCGACTTTACCGGCAGCACGAAATTTCATATGGATCGAAAGAATCGCCCCGCCTGACAGAAATTACCTCCCCTGCAGAAGAGTTGCCAGCCCTTGCAAGTAAGGCAATGTCCATCGTTATGAGTGCCTCCTATATTACATTGATGTCAGGTATTGGAATTTATCAATTCATCATCTAGGGTTAATACTTTTTAAAGTGCATAAATTACAAATTATGTTTTGAATTGATAATTATATAGATAAAGAGTTCAATCTGATTTTGCAAGTTTATATGTTTTGATCTTGAGGAATGAATGTTATGATTATTGAGAGTTTCTCTTAGCTGCTTTTGTATACATAGAGCTCTGCACTTCATTAGTATGTGTAAACAATTTTTCAAGCTCTACTGGGTCTAAATCATCTATTCATTAAAGGAAATCACAAGGAATTGTCGACAGGTGATTTTATTGATCACATTCCATTTCTGTGGGGTTCTCTTCGTGCATGCAGTTATGTACAGTTAGAGAGATCACTGTATTGTCTTCCCAACAATTTCCTTAATTTGTTTTTCAAGAAAAATAATAGTCAGTAATTTTAATAGGAAAAGTTCATCACGTATGGGTGAAAGATTCATGCTGTGACGTAAAACAATAACTCACTCACTCATTAGGAAAGGTATTTACAGATAGTTTATTTGTTTACCTTAATGGTATAAACTTCATAGTAAAATATAGGTCATTAGTTAGGTCACGATACCTCAAGATATGGGTAAACAGTTCGCCATAGGTCAATGTGATAACTTGCAAGATATAAGAACTATTTATTCATGTTTTCCTTACAAATTGACACATATCATCCTATTATCATCGCATATGGGTGAAAGAATCCTGCTGCGATGTAAACCAATAAGTCACTCACTCACTATCTCATCGTATTATCTATTTCTCTTAGTAGATTTCCAGTAATGGTATCAAACATGGATATACATGTATTTGTAAATCTTTAACAAAATGTATGCAGGATGTTGCAAAAGACTGACAGATTTTCCAATGTTATGTCCTATGACAAACTTGTATAGCTGTGGTTGAATGACCTAATCTGTTCCTTGCAGATATTGCCTCGGCAAACTTGCCAGCGAAGTCGTTGTCCATGAGTCTGAAGAAGGAGGTGGCGAGACAGTCCAGCTTCTCCAAAGGTCAAGGTCAGAGTCGGGTGGCAGCGTGGGTTCTCGACACCGCCGGATTTGAACACTGCAATAAAGGTGACAGGGTTGTTCCACAAATTAATATCTGGATATTTTATATGCAAATATGAAGTATGGGAACTTGGCAGTGCCACTCACTACTGAATTTTTGAACTGGGAATTGTCATTATGAGATTATGATTATTTTTTTTTTAACAGCAATGGTGAATAATAACTGATCTTCAAACTTTCCAGATCTCATTTTTATTGAAATGCAGTACATGTAGAGTACTATGAAAGGTGTATTAGTAGCTCAATTACAATTTTGGACATTACCATCATGATTTGTGTGTTCATCTCATCTTTGAGATAACATTTATTTTCCCATCAAATTTCTTACTGGACACAAATGATAGCAAAAAAACGGGCAATGCTTAATTAATTTCTGTGTGTATATATGGTATGTATGAGAGCTGAGACTGACAGTTGCCAGTACCACCTCACTGTTGACTTATTCCAGGCATATCTGAAGCTCAGAAGGAGCTCTGTGACCTCCAGGACCTTCTCAACGAGATCCAGAACCTGCCGCTGTCCTCGCGTCCTGTAGTCGAGGTACGTGTCCGTGTGACACCTGCCTGTGACACCTGCCTGTGACACCTGCCTGTGACACCTTCCTGTGACACATTCCCCATATGACAGTTGCATGTTGCTGATCCACTTCACTGTTTGCATGCCCTACATTCTGTGTTGACTGCTAGTCATTTGCCCTTCTTCACGTGTTGCATTGCATAAGAATATTTATTTTGAAGTCAGTAGAAATCTTTTAATTTTTCTTTAGTACAAAAATGCATTCTTATTAATTTGACAGTATTATTATTAAGAGATATTTTTTTCTTTGGAAGACTGTTGAATAAAAATTCCTTATGAAGTTGAATTTTTTTTACTTAAGATTTATTATGTCAGCAGTGGAATATTATTATTATTATTATTATTATTATTATTAATTATTATTATCAGTTATTATCCTTGGTCTTGTCGGTACCAGCGAGTGCTCGCAGGTTTAATGCAACATTCAGTGTTACGGATGTTGCGTGTTTCCTCCTGCCCTAAACTGATAAGTAGTGATTTAAGTGAAAGAATCTTGAAAGTGACTCTAAACCCCAATTCAAAAATAATATTTATTTTTATTTTTATTAATTGTCCTTTGTTCAGTAGTATCAGTGTCACATATGGGTGAAAGATTCCCTCTGCAATGTAATGCAGTAACTTACTCACTGAAGAGTATCAGCCTTGGCTGTTAACAACAAATAGTTGCTAATCTTGAAGTAATTAATCCACTGACAAAATCTCAAACTCACTCACATTGCCTGGCTTTTATTTGAAGTAGTAGTTTTAAGACAATTTACAGTTATATGTTGAATGTTGTGGCACAGTCTGGTTTTACAATGTTTTGTTTAATCTTTGTTAATAGATTTCACACACTGTAAGCTGAATTTTCAATTTTTTAATTATTTTTATTTTGGCTACCAGAATTATGCATCTTCACAAAAGATAACATTTGCGAAAACATTAATTTTTTGATAGCTTAATGATAGTTGTCATAAAATTAATTGCATGCAATAAGCTGTTTGAAATGGGCTATATATGCATGAATAGAGAGTGTCCAAAATGTCCTACTGTGTTGTAGCCCAGTATGCTGTACTTGTTTCAAGATTATTTACCTGAATTATTTTTACATTCATTTTTCAATCGTTTTGATACTGAAATATATCTAGAATAGCCATATATCCATATTATATTTACATTCATATTTCAATCTGTTATTTATTGGGATCTCTCTACAATATCCATATATCCATACCTATATTTTACACTGTTTTATATTAATTCATTTTGTTTCTTAAATTGATGATGTCCAAAAATGCATGTAAACAGTGTTTGAAGTCAGTTGCTAGTTTTGGCGGATCTTCCAATTCATATCCAATAATTATGTAACATCCACTTTTTGTATTATCCATTTATATTTCAATGACGTTGATTGCAATTGGCATCAAAATTTATATTTACCATTGTTGCTTTTGACAAGTAAACTAGTTCTAATCATTCCTTTTGGTTAAATGGGGATCACATTTGGCAAAGCACAATTGGCAGATCCTGGCTGTCAATCAGAGGTTACGACTCAATTTTTACACCAATCAAAATGCAGGATTTCTCATCTACATATTCACTGTATTTTCTGTGGCCAATTTCCTTGACACCACTGAAGCATGGTTCATACAATTTGCGTCAAGCCAAAACTAATTACAATTTGCTTCATATGTCAATGAAATTTTGTATTTAGTTGTTTTCGTTGCTATTCACCATGAAACTTTTATCAATGATTCGAAACTAATGGCCATAGCATAATGCTCAAAATTGGACCAGTCTATTATAGCCGTAAACAATACTTCAAATTACATATTATCCCCAGGATCATTTGAATGGAAGGAACTAGTTAACTTGAACACCCATCTCTACTAACACTGCCTATATTCTATTTCTCTGCTTTGTTGTATGTAGTTCTTCGAACTTGAATCTAGTGAGAAAAAGAAATCCCGAAGATCGCTGGGTATACGCGGGGCTAAGAAAAAAGATAGACAAATCGGTAGTCCGACTCATGTCAAAGACCTTGTAAGTGTCGCCGAGTCCTCCTGGGTGATGTACCATGTTTGTCATTCGTTTACGTAGAGGTGTACCCCACCCACACCCACCCCACCCCTTGGTAACTGTCCTCTATTCTTTTTCACAGAATATTCGTAGTAAACAGTTCAGAATGGGAGGCAATGTCTGTTTACAGTTATCTCCCTTGGTTCATCTGTACCTGGTGTTCATCTGTAGGCTACACTACTTGTAGGCACTTACAATTGCTGTTACAATAGTTGTAGCTATGTCTTATTCAGACAGCCAATTCCAATTGTAGAAGACTCTACAATTGGACTTGCAACTATTGTAGCACTACAAGAGCGTCGTGCAACCGGACCCTGGAATGGTAGGTGGTATTTCTTCAGACCTCCGAGCCAAAAGTCCTGAGCTGAAACCTGCCTTGGAGGTCCGGCATCTCTATCCACAGAAGCTGCCTTTCTGATGTGGTGATGATGGGATGTGATGTCAGTACCAGTCGGGGCCTGCAGGTTGACTGCAACACAATGTGCTACTCATGTTACAGGTTTCCTTGTCTTTCTAAAACAGTTGCATATGGGTGAAAGATTCCCACTGCAATGTTAAAACAGTAATTCACTGGCTTTCTGAAACAACCAAATTTAACAGTGTGAGGACATGCCCATAATGGAGTAGAAATTGAGGTGCTTCTCAGCATTGAACTCAGATCTTGACTTCTACATGGCAGACCTTTGGTACTGCATAAAACTAGATCATTGAATGTTCTCAGTGTGAATCCTACCAGAGGGCCCAGTCTGTTCTGTAGGAGAAGTTGGTAGTATAAGTGGGTAAGATTGGGGTTACAATATTATGTACACACGCTGTACACTACAGTTTCTACCATTGGGACTTACTGGGACAGAGTATTTAAAATTTAGTTTTTTTACCATAAGCAGATACTAGTTACTGTGGAGTACTAGTATACTGATGATGAAGAAAATAATTTGTTTTTAATTCGAAACAATCAATTATATGTAAAATTACATGATGATAATTTAATTAGAAAAGTTTGTTTTTTCCACAAAAATGTGAAAGTACCACACTCTCCAAAATGTTAACCAGTTCTGTATGGTTAGTGTAATTTTCATCACTTGAATAAATATTGTAACTTGGATCATGGCTTTAATTTCAAATGTAACACAAAAGTCATACCTATTGAACACTAACGAGTTTGAATTTGAGAGTTAATGGCAAGAAAACTTTTTTTCTCTCCAAAGATGTTACTGTGTGTTGACGTGTCACTTTCAGAACACAAGTGGACTTCTGAATGTTCCGACTGACCGACTTCACTCCAGTGCATCCAACCCGAACCTGCTAAATGACTACGTGTCCAGACCAGTCAGCCTGGGAGACAACTCTGTGATATCTGCACATGAACAGCGCATAGAGGAGATTAAACTGAGAGAAAACTTCCTGTCCAAGGCTCACCTAGGTAATGGCTGGAACGAGATGAAAATATGGAAAACCAGTAGGGCATGTGAAATATGTAGCTTGTTGCCCAATATACTCGTGTAGACAAAATAAAATGTTGTTTTTTTGTTGTTGTGTAATTGGGGTTTAGAGCCACTTTCAAGATTCTTTCACTTATATCACGGCTTGTCAGTTTAGGGCAAGATGTAACCTGCAACATCCATAGCGATGACTCTCGGGGCTGGTTTAACTAAGAAAAAATTGTTAATACCAAATAAAAATGGTTGCCTCCAGTATGAATAAAGTTATATCGTATATTTGATGGTTATTTTTTTTTTTATATTTAATTTCTTTTGGGGGGGCTTTACTCTTTATATTTATATCAGGTTTTTTTTATCTGACAAATGTCATGGTTAGTTTTCAACCAGGATGTCTGACATATGGGATTTTATCCTCTGACATGTGATGTTTTATCCTCTGACATATGGTGTTTAATCCTCTGACATATGGGGTTTTATCTGCTGACATACTGGGTTTTATTCTCTGACATATTGGGTTATCCTCTGACATATGGTGATTTATCCTCTGACATGCTTTTTTATCCTCTGTCATATTGGGCTTTATCCTCTGACATGGTGTTTTATCCTCTGACATGGTGTTTTATCCACTGACAAATGGTATTTTAGCCTCTGACATACAATGTGTTATCCTCCAGTTCACAAGCAGCTGAAGTGTCTGCTGCACATGATGAGCACAGAGCGTGAACGTCTAAAGAACACGGTTCAGAGTGACACGGGCACACCCAGCCAGCATGCCAACACTATCGGCTCTCTCAAGCAGGCCTTGATAGAGGTAGGCAACCCGCCCAATACCATGCTAGATCACAGTTGTGTATTGACAATTATCTATTATTCATTGGCTTACCGCGAGAGTGACCCTATGTGTGAAAAGGTGAATATATAGGAATTTGCAGGTCACTCTGGAGGGAATATCGACTAGCTTACATGACAGTTAATTACTGTATGTTTATCCCTATTTTTCTCATGTACCACTACCTGTGGTTTTCCGAGAATAAACTGAAACTGAATACTTACTCACTACCTATATCCTAACCTTTTTGTCTATTGGCTGGTTTTCGAAAATTCATAACGTCATTGGTTAGTTGCATCTTAATTTTACCCATTGAGGCATATTGAAGCCATAAGTAGCAATTATCATTATTCAGGGTGGATATACTTATGATATCATTGCACTTTACTCTTCTACATGCAAGTGAAGTGATTTTGAGTTATTTATTGAATTTTTTTTCCATTAAGATCTGTTATAGGCACTATGAACTATAACCTACTAATTATTCGGAATCATGAATTGTCTGTTATAGGCACTATGAACTATAACCTACTAATTACTCGGAATCATGAATTGTCTGTTATAGGCACTATGAACTATAACCTACTAATTATTCGGAATTATGAATTGTCTGTTATAGGCACTATGAACTATAACCTACTAATTACTCGGAATCATGAATTGTATTTGAATCTTGTAACTCATGAGTTGTTGTCTAATACCCCATTTTCCTATTAGAGTGACCTGGCTACGTAAAGCCTGGCGACGTCATAGGGCTTACCTCCTACATTGTTTATGTAGTTGCGTCATTTTAAACACTTGCACACGTATTATGGAATAAGTAACAGCACTCTAGCAGCTGCTCCAAATTTGTATCATGCAAATACAAAAGTGCATGTATTTGAAACGTGTGGTGAATTGATCTATCAGTCACCAGGCCTTAACGAAGATGAAAAATTCACTGGGTTTTACAACTGATCTATCAGTCATCGGGCCTTAAAGGGTTAAAAGCATTTGTCTAGTTATTGCCTTGTTATTATTTATTTACTAGTTAAGTTTTTAATAGAAGCTTTGAAAGTATTATTTAACTGCAAACATACTTTATTGAGAGAGTATAGGGGGAACATCTGATACTCTTGACATGCAGTATGTGTCTCAAGGTAATTTTGGTCACCAGTATTGAAACCATTCCCTCTAGAACCTTTCTAGGATCAATCCTAGGAAATTGGCTTGGTTATGGGATACAAAGGTTATGAGGTACAAAGGTCAAATGTTACTGGTCAGATCTAAACTTGATCAAGCTGTACAATATCGTTTTTGATTTTTAATATTAATTTTGATTTTTTGTTTGTTTTAGCTGCAATATTTAGTGTAAATAATTTAATAAAACATACAGAGATACTTCAAATCATTAATGACATTGAAGGTTCCCAATTTTAGATGTGCATTCCAACAACACTAGGCTGTATAATAGTGCTTTAGAATATAGATATATAGTTATTTAACAAGCCTCATAAAATATTGCACTGAAAGACTAAAAAGTACACGTTTTTGACAGTTGAATGCTGTAATAATTAAAGATTTGGATACTGTGAGATTATCGATCTATTTGGCAGTTAATCTTTGACCCTTTCCTTGCTATTTTTTCAATATAGGCTAACCGACAGAATGGAGAGTTACGTGACAAGCTATTACGTATCCACCATGAGTCCCGTTTCGGTGATGCCCCCCACTCGCCCCCATCGCCACTTTCATCGCCATGCATGGAGAGGGTACGCCACCATCCTGCATCCCCTACAACCCACATCCCCATCAGGATTACATCCTATGGTTTATATCACCTACAACTAAGTCCTGCAACTAAGTCCTATAGTTGATATATCCTGCAACATTGTCCTATAGTTGATATCCCCAACATAATTGATATCCTCTACAACATTACGACCTATAGTTAATATCCCCAACAACATTAAATCCTATAGTTGATATTCCCAACAATATTAAATGATATAATTGATATCCCCATCACCATTAAATGCTATAGTTGATATCTCCTGCACCATTAAATGATATAATTGATATCCCCTACCACATTATGTGATAGGATTGATATCGCCTGTAACATTAATTAATATAGTTGATATCCCCTGCAAGAATAAGTGATATCATATTGATATCCCTACAACCTTAAGTGATATAATTGATATCCCCTACATCATTAAGTCCTATAGTTAATATCACCATCAACATTAACTCCTGTACTTGATATCCCCTGTAACATTAAGTGATATAATTTATATCCGCTACAACATTAAGTCCTACAGTTGATATCACCTGCAACATTGATTGATATAGTTAATATCCCTTATAGTATTAACTCTTATAGTTTGATTGTGTGGACTTTTCAGATAAGCACCTTTGGTTTTGGTCATCACATTATATAATTTTTAAAGGCAATTTGTCTTTATGGAAGGTTTTTAAATCAACTGCATCAAGCTATTAAATCATATACATAATTTAACTATTCATCTAGCTATTACATCATGTGCATAATTTTAACTACATTTTTTTTAGTAATTAAATGTTTAATCGTCGCAAATGGGTGAAAGATTCCCACAGCGACATTAAACTCTATAATCACTCACTCACTCTTATAATTGATATCTCCAACAACATTAAATCCTAGTGTTTATATCCCCTCTAACAATAGATTCTACAGTTGATATCCCCATCAACATTAAATCCTATAGTAGATATCCCCTATATAATTTGTTTAAAGCAATTTAAAGAAAAGAAAAAACCAATTGAATTCTTTACTAATTCAAGATGAATACACAAATTAATCTTTAAATGTAGTATTGATATATGTGGGTAATGTCATAGATGTTACATACTTTGCATATGTCTCGAACTTTGTGTAATCTCTGCTGGCTTTCTGTAATCCATTCATTAGGATAGTGATACAGACAAGCTGTTATATTTTCCGCTGTCTGTTTCTAGGAGTCTCCTCTGCACAAACTGGGTCCGTCTCAGTCACTGGACAACTTCTCCTTGTCCGAGTACTACGATGCCGAGGAAGTCATCGAGAACATCAGCGAATCCTCGTCAGAGGTACGTGCAGCCAACTTGTTGATTGCCAGGCTGTTGATTATCACAGTAGAGGGGCGGGTGGTACTGCAATTGTAGGACTATGGACTTTGGAGCATAAGGTTAAAATCACGTCCCGGCAGCCCAGCATCAATGTTTACGAAAGTTGCCTTTCTGACATGATCATGATAGGATGTTCTGGCTGTACCGTGACAATGCAGTTATCATCCTTGGTCTGTCAGTAGCAGCATTCAGTGCTACGAATGTTGCTGGTTTCCTCCTGCCATAAAACTGACAAACCGTGATACGAATGAAAGATTCTTGAAAAATGCCTCTAAACCACAAATAAAAAAATAAAGAAATCATAGTAAAACTAATATGATCATGTGGTATGGTGGCCTTGCCACAAAACATCATAAGCCATCATGTGAGTAAAATGATCTTGAAAATGGCTATAAACCCTGATTAAATTCATATGAGGCCATTGTTCACTTGAAATGGAATCCATGTCTCAATGGGGTAGCTACAAAATTGCAATTTGTGAAATGAGTGCCCATTGATCCATTGACTCGGGTAATAATGTATCGCTATGAGCAAGCTTTTGTGCAAGTATTTGGTGCAATATAAATATGCACATTATTATGGTACTTTATTTGGACCTTTCTCCTTTTGCAGCAATCTGATGAAGAAGAGGTGTCCAGCGAAGTGTCGGAGGAAGGAGAGACAGAGACGCACATCACCGATGGTCAGTAGTGTCCAGTGTACAACAGTCTCAGGACTGATTAACTGCTTGTCAAAGTACTCTTCACTGCTGGATTAATACATAATAGTTTGTTTTGTATATGTAGGCCTCAGGTCCATTTACAGCTGTAGTTTACATAAAAGCGGAAATTACATAAACTCTTTATGATAGTGTATTTTGCAAATGTGTATTTTGTGATACGCTGCATTAAAGTAGAGAAGTTCTGAGGCTATGTTGTCAAAGCTATCGTATATGTAACGCCATTGTTATGGAGGAAAATCTGATAATCCCGAAAGTCAAATTTTCCTCCACGAGGGTGTAATGATGTTGTTATGTATATCATAGCTTTGGGAACATGACCCAAAATTATTTCTGCAGTATTATTTACAATATATGAGAATCTATGTCATAGCCTTTGTCTGTTTGTTGTTGTCAGGTATAGAAGAGAACCTGCCATCCATGTTTCCGACAGGGCGCAGATCCAAGCTTCCTGTTCCAGTGTCGGATGCCGGAGACTTCAGTCTGTGGAATCTCTTGTACAAGAACATCGGCAAGGACCTCACCAAGATATCCATGCCAGTCACTCTCAACGAACCTCTCAGCTCCCTACAGGTATACACGAGCTCGTGGGCTTGTTTTCTTGTATATGTCGTCACATATTGGTGAAATATTTCCGCTGTGAGGTAAATCAATAATTCAATCAAATTGTAGTGTCTGTTGGGTCTTGAATCAGTTTTTCAAGATTTTTTCACTCGTATGCAACATGTAAGTTTATTGCATGAGGAAACCTGCAGCACATAGTGTTGCAGTAACCCTGAGAGTGCCGACTGGTACAGATGATTCAAGGAAGGAAACTGCTGTATTACATTTCATATATTGCAACAGCAATGAACATATAACAGGATAAGTTTCTATGTGTATTGTCAACACTCATTGAACAGCTGAGGTTTTGAGTGTTCTGATATGGAGTAATACACTGATAATATTAACAAGACCATTGGCTCTTCGCAGCGTCTGTGTGAGGAGCTCGAGTACAGCGAGTTGCTGGACAAAGCTGTGGAGTACGACGACCCCTACGAGAGAATGGTGAGTGTCACGTGCACACAGACAAGGCGCCATCTTTACTGTTGGCTTGTGTCTGTATAACATTCATTACTGTAATGGTGGATGGCATGCTCTATG
Source organism: Lepetodrilus schrolli (assembly GCA_032361225.1). Lineage (NCBI taxonomy): Eukaryota > Metazoa > Mollusca > Gastropoda > Lepetellida > Lepetodrilidae > Lepetodrilus > Lepetodrilus schrolli. The sequence goes on from JAUTBT010027209.1 coordinate 18,034, forward strand.
AACGGATGTATTATTATTGATATTATCATTATTATTATTATTATTACCGTATATCGAGGGGTATAAGCCCATATTTGGGTATAAGCCCACCACCCTTTTTCAAAAGATAAGCAAAGTGGGCCTATTCTGTATTATAAGCTCACTACATATTCTGCAAATGTATCCCCCCCTAAAACTGAAATATGACACCGTGTTTTTCCTACGTCTACTTTCTGTTTATTAGTTCCTATCTTATCAATCTATGACAGATTGATAACATTCAATATGGTGGCCGTAAATCGAGTGCTCCTGTTTTAGATCGGTAAATATTACGGCAATAAGTTGGGATCTTCTAGTGGTATAAGCCCAGTACCTTATTATCCATTATTGTATGAAGTGAGCCCCCTGGGCTTATACCCCGCGATATACCGTAGAGAACACCATACCCATGGGGAACATCAATTAACAAATAGTGCATGTCACTTCGGGCTCTTTGGCACCCATAAACTCATAAACTACCATAGAGCCCTCAGTGCCATGCACTATTTGTTAATTGATGTTCCCGTGTGTATGGTGTTCTCTACGGTTGATGTTTCCATTGCAGAAGGTCAATACATGGTGGCCAGTGGAGGGGATGACAACTGTCTGACTGTCACTGCCGTCTCTGTGGGCAGTGGGGAGGTGGAGGAGAAGGTCTTGGAGGTGGTGAAGCAGGAGGTGGTGGTCAATGTTCTGGACTGCAGGAAGAACACCACAGCACATGCTGCACAAATCACAGGTACAGCTGTGGGAACTAGGATAAGTGTACTTCAGTCCCACATGGGATGAATGAAATGATGTGCGTGGATGAAATGTGAGCAAACATGACAAAGCATGAACTGGAAATTTTGATTTTGGACATGTTCAAAATTAGCGGATAATGTGGAATCATAACATGGAGTCAGAACATGGCCAAAACATGGCACTATTACTGGGCATAAAAGCACAACAAATTTCCTAAGGGATGCCATTAATGATCATGATGACAAAACAGGTTCCTATTCCGGAGAAATGTTTTTAAGAGGTTTTAGTTTGGCGATTTGTGATACCATGGTACCCTTTCATGAATTTCTTGTTTCCACTACGATACCATTGCACTCTCATAGTGATCAGTGAGAAAGATAGGTGCAATGGTTTTTCAATGGATCCAAGGGCATCATGAATGAGTTCCTATATCTGTATTTGCAGTATACAGTTTTCAGTAGTACCAACAGGAATTTCGTGTAGGAACAAGATATAAAAAAGTACTATATGATGAACCAGGATATTTATATTGCAGGTGTGTGGATGGTGTCCGAGTCTCTTGTCATCAGTGCATCGATTGACCAGAGAATTTGTGTATGGAAACTCACTGACCATGAATTCAAGGTGGGCATCTGTATATTAACATGTCTTTCTGATAATTATACTTAATGTTCTAATAGAATTCTAATAATAAATTATGTATTTATATAGCGCTACTTATCCAGATATAGTCGAGAGCGCTCAGTCATATGCTCTTTTGAAGAGGATGGTTTTCAGCATGGATTTGAAAGTATTGACATCATCAGAAATT
>JAUTBT010027220.1:0-19606 GCA_032361225.1 Lepetodrilus schrolli
CTTCTAAAGCAATGTGAATTGCCTTAGCTTCAGCTGAGAATATGGAACTATCATCCGGGAGGCGACAAGTAAGCGTTCTATTATTTACGATGGCAGCAGCTGTTACACTGACACCAGAAGTTTCAAGTAAATACAAATCTAAAAGGCAATATTTATGTTATAATGATTAGTTGTATAGCTAGAATAGATACCCCAACAAACACTTTGGTAATATGTCCAGTAGAAGTGAAATGGGAATGTTATATGATGGTGTTTGAAAAAGGATAAGAGCCAACAGTAACGTACTCAGTTTGCCTACCCAATGCGGTATTTTACCAACAGATATTATGTTACCAAACATAGATGCTATCAAATTGTTAATGTTTATATTTGTTGTATATCCACATTTTTAGGCAGGAAATAAGGAATGCATTACACGTTTGAAATTGAATCAACCAACATCAAGCTTAATTGAAACGTGTAGCTAATTAAATCAGCCATGCTAACTCAAGATACAACGAAGGAGTATGTTTTTCAGATGTGTAGTACTGTACATATGCCATATAAACGTTTCTTGTCGATGATAAACAATTGATGGTTTTGAAAATTAATATTGAACTTATGTTTCTCATTTGCACATGCTATATATTCATGAGCCTCCTTTGGATTCCCCTGGATGGTAGTCACGTGGTTAGAATAGTACGCTGTAATCGGTCAGGTGGTTGACAACCTCGCGCTATTTAAATTACTGAATGTGACGTCACATGTTATGACCCAGCATTTCACACGATCCTGCTCACCTACCACTCTTTGTAATAAACAGACTGACTGCCAGGAAAATGAGCGGATGTATCGATACGAGATAAATAACGATCACTGTACATGATGTAGGGTCATCAGCTCTTTAAGTTTATATACTATGAATGTTGAGTTTGAGTCACTTTAATATGGCATATGTCGATAGTGTGCAACACGCAACATCGACATGAAACACAAACACATCACAGATGCATATACATTGTATATTAACAGGAATAACAAACACGTAGAACAAATTAATATGTATTTACGTAACTCCGACCTTTGTATTCAGTGTGTAAACCCTTTTAATATAACACTAGCTGGCTATTGCATATATATTTTTTTCACAATGGTGTCGTATTTCTTTGCTTATGTCATGGTCACTGAGCTAAGAGTTGCACTAACAACTACTATGCATGACTTTGCACATTAATCTCAACACCTACACAAATATGCCCGGCATTTTAAATAAGGAAACAATTTACACAAACATCATGAACTCGTCCTACCTTGACCAACACATTAGATGGATGTGGTCCTATGAGGCACGTGACTGTTATGCATACGTGTATACATTAGTCATCTGACCGTATACTGAGGCATTTCTTTCTTTTAACCTACCACCCGTGTGGCATACTAAAGAACGTGGAAGGGTATTATTTATCTTGTAGTTCCATTCCAACCAACAAAAGTCAGGTATGTAAAAGATAGCACTGCCACTAGTCATTAATAACTCCTGCCATTTTAATCCGTTCTGAGCAAGGGCACACTTACGCATCTTAGGATGAGATCCCATTGTGACAGTTTGGCTGTTTGACGTCAACACTGGACTATTCATGGGTTAGACAACCGTCAATAAAGAATTGCAGGTGTTTGCAAGAAAAGAAAATGTCCAAGGTCAATTCTACACTTGTATGAGTCAATCTGACAACAATGGAGTAATTTGTCACCTGCCTAAAACTATAAAAAAAAATATCATCAGACGAAAGTAAAAGAAAACGTGTTCACAAATTCAAAGCGAGTATCTATGAATGGCAATGGAGGTGCATGCATTTCCTCTTGCAATGTACACCCCAATGTCAATAACCCTAGAGACAATGAATGTCAGCGTATTAGAGTCATTTGTTTGGAGTTGTTTATATCAGCGTTGACATTGGTGGGCGTGGCAGAGATAAATAGATTTCGGGTAAGTATACAGCGTGCAGGTGGCCTGGATGGGAGATAAGGATATTTGAGTAACAGAGTTAGCTGGCACGTTGACACTCTCGTACGTGTTCTGATGCCATACGTCTGTGATGAAAGTATACATTCTTCAACAATAAGTTTAGGGGTCTGTATTACTATAAGTCTCCGTGTCGCAGTGTGTTTAAACATAGGAGTATGTCTGTGTTGTCTGTGCTGCCGGGGTAGAGACGTAGGGTGTCGGTGGAACAACTGCGAGTAGTATTACGTCTATATTTAAAATAATTAACACTTGAAACGGCGGGAATGTTTTGAATCATAACGCGTATGTGTGAGTGCTTACTACTATACACTTTCCTAATGGACCCAGTTCTAATGGTTCAATACATGCTAGTGCATGTACGATGTGTGGCATACTTTATAGTGTGTGTATACATTTTGTAGTCATGTCTAGGTTACAGTTCGCCAGACAGTATTTGATTGCAATACTTGACTTTGTTCTGGAAAGTATTTCACCCAGTTTAGCGGGTGTTCATATTCTGTTTCTACTTTCATGTGGCATGTACAACATCGTGTGCATGTCAAATGTCCCACTGTATCATAGAAAACGGGTATATTTAGGTTGCATGCATGAAGAACATGTATGAGAATATGCGAAAACAATATAAGCCGTTTTGACTTCAGCATTTTGTTGTTAAAAGGCAGGGAGAGACATATTAGGTTCAACTTACAAACTATAAAAAACTAGGTTCAAGTTCTACATTCAGCTTCAACGTGGCGTTGCACCTAAAACTAAACCTCTCTAATGTCCCTGGATGTATTCGGGGCATCTGCTATTAATAGGTAATACAGAAACTGTCATGAACTGTCATAAATTGTACATGCAATACGATAGTGTTAATGTCATTGTCCAAAATAATATGTTTACAATAGTTATTCACATTGTAATGAATCCCGTACAGAGAAAGGGCCACAACTTGCAGAACCGGCCATTCAAGATGCCAATAAAATAGGTGCTGATATTGAAGAAATTATTTCACTTAACAACATCGCATTCTATAACCCTGGTGGGAAGATGGCATGTGCCCGCGCACATTACTCTGGGGTGTTAATGAAATCTACAACCAGAATGTGACTCATTTGCCCCGTATTGGGACTAAATTCGGTTACACGTCTAAAGAAAACAATTCATCAACCATAGTCGAAATTGTACGTCTTTGACAATCTAGCGTCGACGAGTTAACTCACAGCTGTACTTCGGCAATGCACGTGCACGTTTAGAACAACGCACGTGGAACCAGTTTACGAAGACCACGTGATGAAATTGACAAAAGATGATATAATGGCGCGTCATTGTTTTGAAGCGCACGAAAAATAATTAATTGATTTCCACAAACCCCATAACTTTTCTTCCCCCTGCTGTCAGAGAAGAGGGCCTTTCAAGTTGGTGAAATAAATGTGTCTGCTTGGGACCAGTTTGGGGGCCACTGACATGGAAACTCATTCTGCGTGGAAAACTTTCGACCCTTGCCAAAAATACGAGACAAGAGTCTACAAAGTCGTAGATCGTGCATACCTCAAGTGGATTGTGTCCATCCATGTGGCCGAACTCAGTCAAAGGACAGAATAGTACGTTTCTTATCTTTTTAATTTTAATTATTTTTTTCGTTGCAAACGCATCACAGAAATGAAGAGGCTTTCACAGATTTTGGCATTAATTGCAATTTCTGAAAATATGTCCAAACTTTGGGAATTTTTCTGCTTACAAATGTCGTTGTCTCCAATGCTGTCATTGTATGGGTTACGATAACACGCCAGTGAGGTTTGACATTGCAACAAGAGAACAACGTATACTGACACGTTTTAGAACAAGGTGTTAAATATACGACTGTTTTCGAAGAAGGTCTTCCAAAGCGATCCTAATAGAGAATTAGTGTTGACAACCTAGACCAGCGTGCTCAGATGTGATCTAATAGTTGTCCTATTTTTTATTTTTTATGTTTTTAAGTCGCTTTCAAGATTATTTCAGTTATATCACGACGTGTCAGTTTATGGCAGGAGGAAACCCGCAACATCCGTTGCGCTGAATGTTGCAGTAAACCTGCGAACACCGGCTGGTACTGACAAGACCAATGATGATAACTGCATTGCCACTATACAGACATCGCATCCTAGCAATATCGCGTCAGAAAGGTAACTTTCGCGAACATTGATGCCGAGTTGTCCTAGTAAACAAATACTTATAAAGTTGGTACTAATCAGTACATAGTATCGTTCTGGCATGTAGCATGCATTCAATAATATAATATGGAAACAATAAAGTGGGTACGCATGGTTTCCAGCGTTAGATAAACATCACATTTTATATTCGATACTAAGCAATATACGTTTGCAAGCATAGTACTTCGCAATCTTAATTATGGAAATAAACAGTTTATCCGTGCTCAATTCTAAAAGGTGTAGACCATTCGCAATGCATGCACCATCATGTATATACACTTCTAAAATCGCACAAATATATATATATATATATATATATATATATATATATATATATATATACTCTAATGCTCCTGAACCTCTAGATATCAGTTATTTATCATGTCTAATTAAACTTACAATGTTTCAGCCAATATATTATTTCACCGAAAAATACTAACAATCACAATTTCTAAAAATCAATATATTGTTTAGAAAACCTGAAGAGTCGCATTTTGCGCGTGTACATCTCATTCAGTGACAACACTTGTATGTTATTTAAGCACGTGTCCTGTATTTGTATATCTTCTTTTTTTTCATTAATGGCTTCAGAAAATGAAAATGTGACAGCAGTCACGTCATAAATCAGACAGCTGATAAGCCCATCATGATAGTGATTTATGGCAAAGTATTGATAATATAACGCACACTGTACTAAATGATGGCACATCCAAATGGTATGCTGGATGTGTTAGGAAATAGCTGAAAACGTAACTTCCGATCACTGAATTGTACTAAGTAGCAAAACGTATTGATCTAAGTATCAGTGATGCCACGTGTCGACAAGAGCAACTATTGTGTGACAACACCTCCGATCAGTTGTATTCAAAATTAAATGGAAAGTGATGGCACAAACAAGTACAATAATTAATATTGATTGAATAATATTGGTCAATCATTCTAAAATTTATAATAAGAAAATAATGTCCAGAAAGTGTGTGTGTGTGTACGCGTGTGTGCATGTACGTGCGTGTGTGTGCGTGTCTGTGTGTGTGTGTGCGTGCGTTCATATGTTTGTGAGTATGTGTGGTATATGTGTGAGTATGTTTCTGTCTATGTGTGGCAAATGTGTTTGTGTGTTTGCGTAAGCGTGTGTATATGGTTTGATTTTCTGTATGTGTGTGTATGTGTGTGTGTGTGTGTGTGTGTGTGCGTGTGTGTGTGTGTGTGTTTGTTTGTGTGAGTCACATTATATACTAGAATATAGGTTGTGCAAATCTTGAACTATTCATTCATTGTTTGTTCTTGCATGAGTATGTGTGTGGCCTTCTCTCATGATAAACTGCAATAGATGACATCGTTGGTACATCTGTGTACGATACCGTGTCGTTACATCGACATCCCTTTTGACCACCCATGACAAGAAGCCACCCTTACACTGAATCTATTAATGTTCCCACCTTATCTGTACATCATATGACGGTCTGATCAGATCACCGGTGAATAATTGTTAGTCTGTCAGTTTGATATACTGGAATCCCCTCCAAGAGGAATGGTCGTTTGCTTGGGATGACCTTTGCTAAAGAATGTCATTGTATTCCGATCGTATCTACCCATTCCTTAGATTGCTATTCATCCGTGCGCTGGCGTTATCTACATTGTTGCGCATGCGTGCATCTCAACAAAAGGTGGGAACACGTTTTGTCACAAATATTACACTAACAATTAATAATAAACATTGAAATGATCAATATGATAAATTTCGAATAGTATCCTTCGTGGTTCATAAGGATATACATGTTTTCGCCATTAGTGCAATGCATACATAGATGCATAGATATAGATGATGTGGGTGGCCGTTCTTACCAAACTTAACATACCGCTAGCCCCCCTCGGCTTACCACCCCCCGGGGTGACGCGTGTAATACGATGAAACTGTATGTGTTGATATATGTAGAGTTGTATAGATACAAGTCACAGCGGGGTGGCATGATAGTGATCCCAGGGTTATGCCAACCCATCCTCATCACGACGAGTCGCTCTGTGAAAGATCACTGGTTAAGCGAAACACTTCATCATTAACTTCACCTTCTGAAGTCGCCGTGGTGCAGGTGTTTCGGCATTGCCACCCAGCGTATAGTGTAAAGACAATTAGTAGAATATAAGTATACGATAAATCTGAAATATGAAGTAAGGAAGTATACATTAAGAATCATTAATCTAAACGAATGACACCAGTTCCCATCAGATCTACACATATTCCTATCGGTCATTCTCTTCCCTATGTCGTCTATATACAATGGACACTTCCAAATGGACGCTGGCATCCTACAAACGCCTGACCATCAGGTACGTATCATGCCAGAACTCTATACCACACCCCTAAGTTCCCATTCTAACGAACATATCGCGGTCATAGCTTAGCTCAATTGCTTGCTGCTGGTGGTGGGTATGCTAAACTCATATTTCTACGAGTAATTACTTGTGTGGATGACATCTGCTCACAGACAGTAATATATTAAATGGCACGCATCTTATTTCACGAGAGCGATGTTATAAACAACAGGAGGGTTGTTACCGAAAAAAGGCGTTGCCATTGTTGAGACTGATGTTAGGGAGCTGCTCATGATCACGAATGGATGGGACTATCCCAGGAATATACAGACAATAGTATTCATTCATGCACATTCACATACATTTCCCTAGACTAGTTTGTTCTTTCTATCGTATGCTAGCTGTATGACAAACACTGTTACAATATTATAATTCACATAAGAACGCCGCATCCTTTAGGTATCATTTGCATCTTTTCTGTTATGCTTTATATTTGACCCAATTTCAGAAATGTGATTAATATCACGTTATAATGATTCAGTATGCATATAAGGAAAACCAGGGTGTGTGAATGCATCCGACCGTTCAACAATTCACGTCGTATTCAAACACTAAGAATTACATATCGTTGGAATTTGGGTTTAGAGCCGCTTTCAAGATTCACGACAAGATTCTCGACTTGTAAGATTAGGGCAGGAGCAACACCACTGACTGTTGCAGTAAACCTGCGAGCATCGGCTGGTACTGATAAGACCAAGGATGATAACTGCATTGCCACTCTATAGACATCGCATCCTATCAATATCGCGTCAGAAAGGTAACTTTCGCAAACTTTGAACATTGAACTTGGAACCGTTAGCTCGGAAGATCAACGTTCTACCACTGCGCTACCACCCGCCCGGATGAAATATAGCGCCGTGACTGATCATGAACAAGCCACCTGTAAGCCATTAATTGGCGTTATAGTTCATTATGTGTTTACTACTCTGCAATACAAACGAAAGAGTATACATTGTATTGCAGTTAGTGTACACATGATGCTAGCAAGTGGAACGAGAGGACACACGTGCCTGCCGTTGTTTTGCTAACATTGGAATAGCAAGGCGAAACGATCAGGTAAATTGGTGGTAATACTGTTCTATATCAGCAATGCTACCCACGAGTGCACGTGCAGGGTGTATTTGGATACGAAGAAGTGTATATAATTGTCAAACTACTCCTATAGCAATCGGCATGCCCTTTAGTTATAGCATGTGTGTGTGTGTGTGTGTGTGTGTGTGTGTGTGTGTGTGTGTGTGTGTGTGTGTGTGTGTGTGTGTATGTTTCAGGCTGATATTCTGATGTGCATAGCATACCATATAGCATATAGTATTGATGTTTCAGGCTACTTGTTAAAGGTGCTTAGCAAACATGCTTTAAAAACAATCAAGTGGTCTTTGTATGTAGGTATGTTCACATTTCAGGTTGTTGGTATGGTGTGAAGAGTATGCATACTCATGTGTTATATAGCTGTTTCAGGTATGTACCAATAGTATGTCGAATAAACATGTGGGGTGTCCTTATGTGTTCTGCCATTGCTCTTGCCGGACAGTCGCTTGGTGATATTTTTTTCAGTCGGATGTTTGGATAGTAATACTAGTTTTTGTTTCAAGTCAATCTTCAGATGGTTATAGCCGTGTGTGTCGGATGAGTGTTCGGATATGCTATGTTTCAGATCGGATATGTATTGACGAATTATTTATTTTGAATGTTCGGATATGAGGCATGTTTCATGTGGTTCATCGAGAAAACTAGAAAGTAGCATACAATGTCCACCATATACACAACGATGATGTCTGTCGATGGATTTCGGTTTTAGAATATATGAACAATTTATGAATTATCATACTAATGCATTTCACGAACTACGATTTAGTTAGGGCAGTCAGTGCTGACTAGTAAATAGCTTGTAGTGGATATAACCGTTAATACATTAATATTGGTAGACACAAATTAGTGTATTGTAAGTATTAGCATACGTTGTGTAACAAAGGACGCTTTGTTCTGAATAATATATGTTTTGAAACATTCGCCACGAATTATGTCGAATTATCAACAAGAAGTGTTTTGCGCGATTGGCCAAACAAAGCAAATTGCATTTACATGAAATATGCGTTATTCTTGGTGCGTTAACGAGTGTTTAAAGTAAAAGTCGCAAAGAAATTAATTATAATTACTACAAATATTGAACAAATAGGAAAATAATCTAATGGCTCAAAGGCGATTCTGTTCTCTTCACCAAATTACACAACCGGCTCCAAGGCTTAACGTATGTTAAATTAAAGGCAAAGGCCATTGTGCTGATTTTAGTTAAACTAACACGTAACCGTTGTGTTGAACGTTGATAGACCGCCAAAGAGCAAAGAATCATATTTATCAAATGTTCTCCATACTTCTCAATCAAACCATCTGGAGTATCACTTCTGCTTCACGGAAGAAATGTAATTCATTACGGCTGATACATATGGCGTGTTTTGGGGGGACGACCTTGGTTCGCCGAAATGGACAAATTTCAAATCACCACTTTTGGCAGATAAAAATGACTACCGTTTAAATGAGATCATGAATACTTTATCATTTTTAGTTTTACGTGATTTATTTTCAACATCAATGTAATAGTTCATATTTATTACAAAATACTATGATTTAAACAACGCATACGAAATGTATGATTGCTAAAGGAAATAGCATATGCGGACCATAGATGGATGCTTTCTTGGTGAGGTATGTCATAACTTGTATACAAATAATTAGAAAATGTTAGCAAATATAATTAGTGAATACACGTTTACATATACAATGCAAAATCGAAAATAAAATCATAATCGTGACGGGCGTATCTGCTTACCGAATAGTAATATCGTTAAGTGACGTCATGCCATTTTATACAAATCTATCGGTGTGAACTGTTAAATATTGCAATGCTAGCAATACCCCCAGTATGTTCTCCTCTCTTCTCCTCTCCTCTATCCAGGAAGTGCATACACACAAATACGCGCGCATACACCTACACGCATACACACGTGCACACACACACACACACGTGCGCACACACACACACACACAAACACACATTCACACGGTATTTTACGTCTCCATCAACCAGGTATGCCGGTCAATATCAACACCGTATTATAAAACTACACCATAATATGTGTAATATGTGTAATATGAGTAATCTCATTCGTGGTTTAATAATACAGCTGTATCGTGCAATCTAAGCTTAAGCCCTACCCCGTCCTCTTAGATTACACTTTTTTGCTCAAATGATCTAGCATTTGGCATGCGGATAATCATAATTGCAATTACTCAATATTCAATATCAAACAGATAGTAAATTATGAACAAACACATCCTTCTAATAATGAATGAATCTCATTGTGTAGTCAGTATATGATTTTAAAGTCCTGCAATATGGTTCAATAAAATAATTAACATAAAATTAAAAGTATCAGAATTCAATCCAAATCACTATCAGTTACCAAATAACTTAACTCTAAATATATATGCGTACTTTGTTCATTGTACTCTCTTCCGCCTATTTATCATAGGACGTAACATTAAGAGACAGTGTTTTCATACTAATTAAAGTACAAATATAGAAGATCCACACTTAACTAACTTTAAATGTTCGATATGTAATCGTATATTTACAATAATTTTTATTTTTCCCAACATCGTTCAATGTAACAACGGAGTCAATTGATAACGATGTCATTATGTGCAATAAATGTGTCTGGGGCAACATTCGGGAATTAATCAACGCTATAACACTGATGGTGGGCAATAATGCGAATCCATGGCCGTAGTACAGCTCTAAATCTTACTTAAAGTATACGATAATTGATTTAGCAATACAACCATCCCAGAGAAAGTCATTTCAGTAATAGAAGATTTGTCCCTTAAGAATCTAACAAATTACCGAGTCATTGAAACCCACTAATAGTCACGGGAGCCATTGAGTGCTATTGACAGAGGCGGTTTCACGAGGAATGTGCTTTTGGTTCCAACAACACTTTTTGTCCTGTTTGTATTAACATCATTAAAACAACATATTCATAGTGTAACTCACTCAGATTTGTTTTAAATAATTAAAGCTGACTAAATGCATTGTTGCTTAATTTTGTTATTGATGGAACATATATAATTGGAATAAAATAATATTATTTTTGCATGCGTATCGTACCTTTATCGACGCAGTGACATCGGCGTTTTTCAGCTCAGGATGCGATGACTTCTCTTCTTAAAACAAAATGTATTGATGGAAGCATACAGATACACTATACAATCTGAGCTCGTATAGAAAAATATTGCCAATTTCGGCTATAAACATGCGAATGCGCAGATAAGCCCCCGTTAGAACTTTTTCATTGGCTCATAAATGTCACGTGATTAAATAAACCAATTAAATGGCACTAGCGGTGACCATGTCCCTTGATTTGTCAAGAATGAAATATTACCCATTTGTGCCAAAGTTGCCATGATTTCTCAGATCAGAGGGTTTGCCCCGGACAACTATGAATATTTCATTGCAATTTATTTTGTCTGTCGCTTATTTATATTTCATTGATGTTCTTTATATAATAGCTGATGTAAAATACGTTTGCCAGACAAAACATATTACACACAAGTTGCCTAAATAATGTGTTCTCAAATGCATTGATTTAAATTAAATGAACCAAACAAGAGTTTACGAAATAAGAATACTCCATGCATTTGTGAGTCTCTTGTGGATTTCTGGCTGTAGTGGTATCTATCTAAACTACGTCTTCAGAGGAAATCGTCTCCGATAGCGGATATTGTCCATGTTATTCAACCCTAGACAAAACACCATTCGAAACTGAATCCCAGACCTGTCGATCAGCCGATATATTTTTATTTGTTACAATAATTGGCATTTTCCTATTAATTTGATATTAATGGGGCCATTCGTCATGGGAGGTAATTATATTATCCTGCGTTCCACGATATTTGAAAGAAAGGGTTTAATTATCTATGCAAATTCCTTCAGACCTCAAGTCACCCAAAGCGAAAAAGACAAAACCAAATTAAACAGTATCTGCTTTCGTTCAAACCAATGCCTCAACACCGCGTGTGTTTGTTAGCTTCTTTCCTCATTTTTGATTTGTGGGAGAGGAATGAAACTACTGAGTCCCTCTCAATTTATTTCTGGTCCTGGGTGAAATTAATTAAAAGCTTTAGCGATGGCTGCGTCTTCATGTAGCGGAATCAATATGAAGCAAGAAGGGGGGAAATAGTAAATCCTTCAAGTAGTCAATAGCAATCCTGGGAGAGAGATGCCTGATTAAGTCGTGGACGAAGATTCTTCAATCACAACCCCCTCTCTGGCCTATCTGGACGTTACAGCTGCGAGCTACTCTCACAATTGTCAACTTCTATAATTTGTCTCTCAACCCGAATCAAACGACTGAGCGGACTCCGTGTTAGGGTCGAGCTCATTCAGTGGCCAGCTCCAACGGCCAAATTGAAATATTTCACCGCAAAGCCAACACACTCACGTCGTATTACCAAATGTTTCGTTTGAAACAATGCATTATATTATGTAGATACTATGCTTATATATATATATATATATATAACAAGGCCTACTAGTACTAGTATCAACATATTGTGTTTTCACTAATTATTGTGATTCATGTATTAACTGTAAATCAACGAACTATTTTCAATTTAATTCAGGTTTGATAATATTTATGTCTAGAAGAGGAGTCCATATTATGTAAATACAGTAGTAAAGTTGATTAAGCTGCATCAAACAAGTCTTAGAAAACATGCAGCAATAACTATTAAAACGATAGATTACGTTTCACATTAGTGTGTCTTTTCCAAGAAAACATTCATGTTTGTTGGCACGACGAAGCAACATCCAATAATATTTTAATACTCACATTACTGAATATTATAATTATTTTCAAACACGTCTATGAACACTCCAATATACTATTTGTTTTGGGAACAGAACAAGTTAAATACACATGAAACTATGATAGTAATGCATGTCTATTTGTATATTTTAAAAATAGCTTTACACCAACTCTTTGCAAGCAGTCATAAATTGAAGATGCTACTATGCACAAGGACTATTTATGTTTCGCCAGCAGCAACAGCAATATTTTTGTAACGTAGAATTTGCCAATATTCAGCAAGTGCAGTATATTGACACTGGTTCCTAGTTAAAATATAAATAAAGCATAGTTAAATGCCAATGAACTTTTGCGTTAGGGGGCGTTTATACTATGCACTATTATACGTATGTAATTATCAACTTATATCATAAGTGTACGTCTATGATCATATCAGAATATTTAATTGTCCTTCATATTGTGCGTCAGTGTCATTACTCATCCACAACGTGCACTAGTATATGTTTGGTGGTCTATTCATGTGCATATATACGTCTAGGTCTTGCTGTATACGTAATAATTAACGCAAGTGAATAGACGTGTATTACTAGTTAAGATGCTATGATACCTTCAGTATACGTATGAGAGATACTATCCTATTGCTCATCTATTGCTAGGCAATCATATTGATGTCACTACTTTATATTGGGTGATGTATACTATCAAGCAGCCCTAAGCACTGCAAAGACAAAACTTTATATAACGTTATTACAACGTTGTAATAACGTTATAACGTTGATACAACGTTATACTACCGTCATATAACGTTGTTTGTTTGCCGGGAGGGCAATTACTACAATTGTATTAAAAACACCATTTCATTTGAAAGGTATCTCTTTATTAACAAAATCTATATCATGTCATATCTTAAGATTTAGAACAAATAATCACAAATGTCCAAGTGAAACAGGTCGTTGGCGTAATATGTCTGAGTACGACCTTCTCATTCTGTCCCTCACCTGCTTTAGCTGATGAATATAACTATTTATTTATATGTGAATATTTTAACACTGCTAAAAAGCACAATATCGTTGACATATATGTGTTTCCCTAATCTATATAAATATAACATGTGTGTGTGTACATCTGTCCTGAAATAATTTACGAATGTGTCATACTTTATAAATATTGTGATGTCGGCGTTTGATGTCGGCGTCCAACCATCTTGAATTGCTAGTACCTAATCAATTAGGTTTGCATATATGTTTATAATATTATTGTACTCTTGCACCACCAAAACTCTGAAACTCTGATTTATATATTCATAACATTTGTTTGTAATCTACAATAAACTAGAAAATACATAGTTAATGTTGTTGCGTTTTGTTTTTCACATGGTTCACCATCATGGAAACTTACTACGGACTTCACAACAACAACAAGCAAAAACACGTTAAAAAAAAGTTGCGAGTCATTTTTCAGAGGAACACAAATTGCATTTAAATGAGATGACAGTGTATAAAGAAAGCATTAAGGGGGTCCCCAAACAGATTGTGACAAAGTAGAGCCCTAGGAAATACAAATCACAAGTCCAGATCACTGTCACACGGTTGAAACACATCCAAAGCTAATGAATAAAATGCCAGGTTATCGGCCAATAATTCGTTTTTACGCTGAAAGTAATTTTCGGCTGTTTAGCTGCCACTCTTTAGCGATTGGTACCCAATCATTGGGGGAAAAAGTCACTTGTCTTCATAGCAAAGTTCCCCTCAATCACATTCATGGGAATTACGGGGGAAGTATTGGTATTGGACCCCCAACGGTGATTGTTTTAGCCAATGGTAATACATCATTATGTTCTCTAAGTTTGAATTCGTTAATACCGCTAGGAAAGCCATGATCCAATAAACTACTTTATTTATTTTTTTCCGGACGAATAAAATTTATTGAAATAAGGTGTCGTTAGAAAATTGAATCTTAGATCAGTTAGTCGTCTAGTTGTTTTCGATTTCATTCGCAGACATCTCGGCCCCGTATTGGGAGTAGCCATTTGTTTTGTCTCAAATAGATAATGTGTTTGATATGTGCATAATTATGAGGGTTTTTTTAAAATAAATAATAATTAACAAGTAGTCGTGACATCAGAAACACTGTGCACAACATTGTTTGCCTAAAAAATACATCGTATTTTATAGTTTGCAGTTACTTTTCTTTTTAAATATCACTGGACTAGTCATATTATGCTAACATGTATTATTAAGTTAATATTTACTATTATGGAAGTATGTTTGACATACATTTTGTTTGTAACGATACACACTCGTAACTAGTCTAACTTGTAACCGTAATGCCTACTTTGAATACATATTCCAATGTAAATATCTTTAGTGCTAATGATCTAATAGTTTAAGTTCATCATTACTTATTCATTTTAATATCCAGAACGTGTAATTCACGAGAGATAAACACGTAGCTATATGGAGGAGAATGTATGGGACACCAATTCCTCTCCATTTATAATGTAGGGTCACAATCAACGTGTACCGATGGCGGACACTAATATCAAATGTTGAAGTTTTCAGAATTGAAATGTGTTTGTTACCATCTTCTGTATCTTTGAGCCAAATATTGTTAAGTATCCTTTTTTAGTTTTGTTTTTGTGATGGTCGCAATGTATATGGGGTTGTGAGGGTATAGATCCTACACTACAAGCGTTACGATATATAACAAGTGGCAATAATCAACAAAAACGATTATTCTATTGAGTGCCTTACATATATTATGTCACAATATAGCAAATACACATGATTTTACAAATTTAAGATACAATTAACGGTGAATTAAAACTGAAAGCTCCCCGCAATTGAAGGTGCATAAACTGTAAACATATTGGCTACATCACACAATCGGTAATCTATGAATAAAACTTATAAAAAAGCTGGACGTTATCTATGAGGGTTAAACCCTATTAAATACTAATACACATAACTTTGTTTTGATAGATGATACAATGGAATTATAGTGTTCACACCCATACTATCCGAATAATTGTGCAATTCTTGTTTTACATGTCTCTGAATATTGCCAAAAGTCACTTTCTTCAATGCATATCAACATTAGAATACAATGTATACTAAACCAAATTATACTTTAAACTTAATCAAAATAGTGTCTGCTAATATATGTTGCAATAATTTGAAGATACTATTATATACAATAATTAATTAATTATTTTTGTTTATTGAAATCTGCATTACATATTTAATTATATACCTATATCTTAGTATCTAATTATATTTGATGAACTAGCTTAATATTTGATGAATTTAGCAACAATCATAATTTGGGGATGTGACACTACAGGGGGTATGGACACTACAAGTTGTAACTTATGTGGTCCATTGTCAGTAATACATAACATTAAGTATAATCTGCTTTTTATATATGTGGTAAGACCATCAAAGCATATTACGGCATACCTAATACAAGTAGTTAGTGTACATGGCTATGGAAACTACATCAGTTTTGGACCTGTCAATTTACCACCGTAATGTGTCTGTCATTTACATAGATTGATCATGATAGCGAAGTTTCTTTGATATTTGCATTCAGTAGTATTAAATGCATCATTTGAAAGCGTTGTTATATAGAATGCATGTCATATTTTATAAATAACGTGCGATATATGTAGTACTATGCTCAACACGACACACACATAACGAGGACTATGCTTTGTTAATGCGGCTGTTGAATGTGATACAGTGTAGCTATCGACAGGCGGTAGCCACTAAACTACAAGTGAAATCCGTTGAAAATTGGAAACATTGATAGGTGCATCATTGTTCTACCAAATAATTAATTACTATCAATATAAAAGTTAGTTGTTTTTTTTTAATTTGGCCACGCATAACGTTGAAAAAGAGCATTACTTCACCAGAGTATGATGCACTGTAAGAGCAGATACCACAACTACTGGTAATGATGCATTGGACACACAAGTATACGTGTCAATGATCACAAAAACACGTCTAAACCTAGTGAAACACATAAAGTGTTTACAATCCAGACATATAACGACTAAACACCTTGATCGTGACCAGGCCGTTTGCGATTTTTGAAACTAAGCAACTGGTAGTAAAGTTGCGAAGATATTTCGGCACACGTGTTCTAAATACACGTCATGTAATGGCCAGTAATTAAACTATTAGATGATCTCTCCATGAATTATTACAGTTGAGAGTAATGTTCTTGTGCATGGGTACCCGTGTGCATATTTCAGGATCATCTCACATTTATTGCACCATTCTAGTCTTCAAACCACGTCTTTAGCCCACATCATTGAATACCTTCCCTACCAGTCGGTATGCACATTAATTAGTGCTCCCATCTGCCATATATTCATCCTTCTTTATGCTCCCCTTGTATCTATCTATATGAATGAAATAATTAATGATTCCACCGTCTATAGGTATATCAATACTATCAGCCACATCCTTATTCATACCATCGTTTACATCATTCCCAATGTCGTCGACTCATCATTGGCATCAATGTTCATAATACCACCACAACCACCACTACAACAAATTAATCCACTATTCACGCCACTCTCCATACCACCAACCACGCCACTGTCAAGACTACCATACACAGTAGTAACCATGCCATCATTCAGACCAGGAATGTATTACCTTCTTTTTCGCAATCTTCAACCATCAAAGCCAATATCCGTCATGACCATGCCATCACCAACACCATGTAGAATGAGCTGGGATTGCAAATGATAACCGTCTAGGGCTTAAGTGAAAGCTTATGTATCCCCTCCAGGGAGTTGAGAAGGTATATATTGACCAGGGTAATAATATAGCGGTATGAGAAAGTTTCCGATAATGAGTTTGGTACACTGTATACTAGTATACGCACAATAGTAACACCACCATATATAACCCCACCATTCACATGAACATCAGCCTGTGTACTCTGCTCATGTTTATCACAAGATACTATTGCTGTTTACGTCTAATATCACCGTTCTAAATGCACATTAAAATGGATCGCATTATCTTATGTGAACATCTTCTTTAATCTATGCAATACCCCAGTGTTACAGATTCGTTAATGATGTATGTAACGAAGCGTTACGGAATTATTTTCAATGAATGGCTATGTATTACATACTAGTATGCTCACAGCATAAATTGAAGATGGTAACATGTATACTATATATATATATATATTACTTCAGCGGATGGAGAATATGCCAGAATACAGAATGCAATAGAATATGTAAATGGAAGTTTTCTAGTCAGTAGATTTGACGAACGTTTGCTTTGTATGCTGGCGTATGTGTCACGTAATAAAGAAGCGACGCGAGTTCTTTCGTATCAATACCGATATACATTTTTAGAAGCATATATTGACGAAATAGTGTATACTACTATTATATCTACATGCATATGATAAGCACACCATCCATTGAACATACAATACATGTTTTGTCTTAATACGTTATATTATCGCCAGGAAGCGTGCGACAAATAGTATATATTATTAACAGCTTAGTAATATAGGGAATATACTATTACAAACATACTAATTAGAATAAGACATGTTCCCAAGTATTAACGTACTGAACAAGGAGATGCATTCGTAGTTCACTATATCGTTAGTCTAAACTGACCAATCAATTAAAGCAAAATATGTACTAAAACAATAGGATATGCAAAGCTACGTATTGGTCCTAGATTTGATAACGATGTATTATGTTTTTGATGTAATACATTATGTATTAGCACTATACTGATTAATAGAGCACATTCATTTAAACACGCTTATAATCAACCTGCATTTTAACTCTATAGTATGCACACATTAATACACCAGGGGGCACTGACATCTGAAAACGCGCTGACAATAAACAAAAATACATGAAAATAAAACAATCCAGGGAAACGTAACGTATCATAAATGTCTGCTGTATTCATTTCAATACGCAAAAACAAGGAAGTGCAAGTATCCAAACAAGAACATATAGCCGTACCCTAGATCTGTGAAAACACGACCACCTTAAATTCGGTGACCCTCAATAACCCCTGGCCCTATGATTACTCTTAGCCAATCAATTGGCGACATCATGAGTGCGTTGGATTTTTTTTTATCATGAGCAGGCCTCGGTAACACTTCATAATTTACCACCGAAATCAACGCCATTCTTTTCTGGCTCTGCATCGGTCTCGTAACAATAAAATCGTTATAACGGCGGGGTTTACGAGGCAAACGACACCGAAACGCTCGTAATCCCGTGGGTTATAGATCATAGCAAGCCATTGTTATTATACAGGTACACGCAATAAACACAGCACAACACATCGCGTAGACAGCCCATAACGTGTACAAGGATTAGTATTTTAAAGCAACATAAAATTGATAATTAAAATTTGAAATGTTGATACATTTTAGGGTAATCATTATGTTGTGTAGTAAAAACAAGTGCAGGGTAGTTATAGTACCAACCTTTGATTAGGAAGTTTGGCAGCTCCTGTCGGCTCTATTTGATGTTTCCGACGACGACGATTATTGGACACGGTGTGATAACAATAAATTCATAAAACTACTTGAATGACGTAAAAGTGTTCATTTCTCTCTCGTCTGTATTATTTAAGCTGTTCCACAGCGGCATTCATCCGGGACTACTTCATTTGCAAGCAGACAGACAGGTAGGCGGAGTGGTATAGCACACATCCAATCAAATGAGACGTTACAGATTGCGGTTGGTGAAAGGAAAACACCATTGTATTTAGCTGTGAAACATAAGACCCATGTGAAATATAAGAACTTTTCAACGATATTATTACACTTGAAATATAGTTCTAACATAGACAGACATATTTATACTGCAAATGCCTATTGGATATGATATTTTCAATGGCATTCACCATAATGTCATACAATAGGTTTCAATAACTAATGTATTACTTTGATTACGAATGCCAGACTTAACAAATAAGCATACACTCTCAATATAGTAGTTCTTTTTGTATATGATAAATACAGTTGCAGTTACCTGGTGAACTATATTTAGGCGTAGTGAAGCAGTAAGATATTTTCCACAAATGTATTTTTGTTTTAAACATTGTAATTGCCACAGAACGGAAATATGCATTATTAGTAATTTATCATTTATAAATGCAAGTTGTACTACTACATAG